>CCAG010002875.1:0-58442 GCA_001077435.1 Glossina morsitans morsitans
ATATATACAGATATATAGATATATATATATATATTTTTTTATTATAATTCATTTGTACAAATAATAAGAAAAGAGAAAAACTAGATGTGCCCCTGATGCAAAAGTTTGTAAAAAAAACAAAATAAATATATGTAGAATAAACATTTTATCTTTAAAATTAAATAAATAAAATGTCGAAAATAAACAATTGATAAAAATAAAATTGAATGAATAAAATTTACAGCATTTCCTTTGCAAGCGTGTTCCAACGATGGGCGTTGAAATTACTTGATAGGTATAAGAATTTTCCCGTGGTTTTAATGAGTGACAATTTACTTTACGATAGATTCGTATATTTCCTCTTTAAAATTAAGTTTAATCAATAGTTTTAAATGAAACCCTTAAGGTATGGAGCTAGATTTGTCTTAATTTTCACAAATGTCAGTTCATCAAAGAAGGCTAACATTAAAAATAAGTCATGTCAGTCAAGTATTTTCGGTCTCTAATCTAATCTAAAATTACACCTAAAAAATTCAAAATTTTGTTTGCTTAAAGTAATCACAATTTAAATCTTAAAATTGTACAGAGATCATAGTTAAATTTATGTGTTTACATATGAAACTTTTATAAATTTTCCACGTTGCTTGTGGTAAGGCCTAACTGAAGGAGACGATAGGGGCAATTGGAGGTTTGCAGTTTGGGAGGAATTGAGAACTAAGCAACATATACAGCTGCATATTAATATAAATTGCGTCGTATGCGTACTTTATGAAGTTTTTTATATAATTTCTCTTAAGCTTTTGCAGAAAGACAAGAGAATAATCATATAACGTTCAATGTTGTTTTTAATTGAATTTTTTTTTATTATTAAAAAAGGCTGTCGTCTGCTTCCGAAACTTTTTTTTATTAATTGTTATTTTTTATTTCTTTCATTTCGCAGTATATTCCCGCGTATTATTTCGTTATGGCAATGATGTGTTTTTATAGTTTAATTTGCAGACCCTTTTGTTCATTGCATTAAAAAATTTACAAAAACTTATGTTCCAATGTTTTTTCAACATATTTACTAATTAGAATAATTCTATTGTTATTGTCTTACTATTAATTCTTAAAGGTTGATTAATTAGAGAAAAATATAAATAGTGTAAGAAAAGAAGTAAGAAAATTATATTCAGTTGCAAAAGTTTCGTCGCTTATTATCGCATGGGAGGCGTGATGGAATTGCATGCTAATAATTAAAGTCGCAAATGGCTGCCAAGTTACCATTTCATTTATTGTGACTTTATATGCAAGTTAACTTTCTTTATTACTAAGAATATATAAATTCTAATAGTCTTGAACGATTCGATTTTTTCTTTTGGAAAACAGAGACCTGTCCATGAGGTGTTGAAGTTTCGAGTCATGAGGAAAATATTGTTTGCAAATGCAGAAATTTTAACGATTTGCAGAATCGCGTCGTCAAATCATAAATTCAGTAAGAATTTTTATATAGCATTTCTGTTAAAGAGTATGTGGACTGCAATAAACCAATTGTAACGAACAAAATCACCGAAGCAATCACCAAACCAAGCTGTGTAAAGTCTTTAGATGCTAGGTCAAGTGCACGCGTTCTTTTAGGAAAGGCCTGTTAAAAGTGAGGATTTGAGAAAAGGTATTCTTTTTAAAAGAACGAATTTTATCTACATTCAAAGAAGGAAGTGACGGTGAGCCAACGTTAAACAATTTTCTGGTCGTAAAAATTAAGATATCGGTGTCGAATTTTGTAAAAATATTGAAAAACTTTCTGACCGTAGTTCGGTATCGCAAGAGGCTAAAAAATGCGCCTAAGGTACAACGTAAATCGAGAACACCCCTGCTTTCAAAAGCGAAATAAATTGTGCTGTTTGCTCGTTACTTGTAAACTACAGCAGATACAATCGTAATACTTTGTATATGATATATAAATGATTCACCAGTTTATGTGTCAGATGGTTTGCGTCCAAAAATTCCAGTTGTGCTCAAAATGTTCGTGTTTTTTGCGCAATTTTTTCCACGTGTTCACTTTCTGATAGAAATTTAGTATGTTTCGCATCAGTTTGTTAGGTAATAAGGACTATCTTAGCTAATCTTGAATTATTCATTGCAATAGTTGGTTGCAAAATTTCGCTTAAAAGCTTTAAGTTAATGTGTCGGTATCGCATCGTTTTTTTTTCTTAGCCAACTGTTCGGAGGACATCCTGTATGCGTGGGGGCATCGTCGCGATAGGGAAGGGTCAGGAGAGAGGAGGTGAGAGAAAAGAGGGGAACAGTACTTTTGTGTATGTTCGACCTGAAACTGGAGACATCTGGAATGATGGGCAAGACCACTACCACCACCTACAAGGTTGCTCCAAAGGCCAACAGCAAAATTAAAGAACGATGGGTCACGGCAATGTGTTGCTGAGAAAGCCGAGTAGGTCTCTTAAAGAAGTTGATTGGTAAGCAAATGCATTTCGTCTCTCCCGAACGCCTCCCATACAACAAATCTATACGTAAATAGGACAAAGGCCACATCCAAGAGTATCGGGAGTTGCGCACACCCTCTTGTTGCTCATGAGCATTTGAGCCCTTTGCTGACCGCGGCCATAACTAGAGACTTCGCCCACATATGCGAATTATGCTCAAATTTTGGCCGGATACGGTTTGACGCGTATTTTACATCGTTTTAAGTAACCATCAAAGGAGAGAAATAGATTATTCGCCAATTTTCCTGGGCGTTAAGAGACAGCAGTTTTAATGGCCTTAGAATTAAACCTAATTGTACACTTTGATTCGGATAAAGAGTTTGACGTTGTAGCTGTGACTGTAATTAGCAAAGATAGAAACCAAAAAAATTGTAATAGAGATCTGTTGGTGCCATTGAAAAAATTGCGTTTGAATTTTAGTAAGAAAACGCCACGAAATTTTTGCTGATCCTAATTTAATGATTTATCTCATCCTGGCGTAGATGTTTCCTTTGGTAGCATTAACAACAGTATAACATCTGGCAATGGTTTGTCAGGTTGGTTTGTCTTTTCAACTCCAGATAGGTATTCCGTAATTTCTGGAATAGTTTAACCAGGAAATGTTATACCCTTACACGCATACGGCCAACGCACAACGCATGGCATTCACTACTTGCTCTAAGATTAATCAAAGAAAGAAAAAGCATCCAGCTTCCTCAATTTGTTCTTGTATTATGCATTATTTACTTAAGGTTTCGTTGTGCGCTGTTGATGTTGTGAAAAATCTGTTAATTTACTCGTTTGTCTTTTCTGCTGCTTTGTGGTCGTTTTAATAATGATTTCAATGACTGAAACACTTTATAACTGTCAGGCCAGAGGGCGGTTATTCTAAGCATATCCTACATGTACGCAATAACGATATGTGTTGTGGAAAATTTTTATTTACGTTAGCGTTGAAACGAATAGAAAATGTATGGCAATACAATGCAATGTTACATATGTAGTGCAACAAGTGCTGGTAAAAGATAGCAACGTTGACTGTTCATATAAACACTCGTTATTGTACTTATTGTCTTCATATGTTTCTATATGTAATAGGTATGTGTCTTGTAAATGAACAGATACGGTTAAAAATAGTAATAGTAAAGGCAATAGATCATCATCACTGTCATCATCATCATCATCATCATCATCATCATCAGCATAATCATCATCATCATGATCATCGTCATCATTGTCATTTCAGATAGTTGCGAGGAAGAAAAAAATAGAGAAAAAAAGAGGAAAACGAAAATTTTCTCTGCCAAGAATTGCTGCCGTTTGTACGGAAGAAACATTATAAATTATAGTTAAAATAAAAATTTGATTTGTTGCTAAGTTCTTCTACACCTACATCAATATGTTTGTACGTGCACATATACATACACACACATACATATGAATAGTAGGTGCAATAAAATTGTCTTTTCTGTCGATAGATTTTCGTTGTGCTCTTTACAAAATGTAATTTCACGATTGTCCCGAAATTCGTATATATTTTATCCCCCCGGAGAAAGAATTGAGAACACACATATAAACATCCACATCCACATGTACAAAACATATAAACTTTGGCGATCTTATTTTCCACACACAGGCCACAGTAACTAATGCACAATAGAATATGTATTATACATGAGCCCGAGGAGGTAAACACTACAAAACTTGATAAAATTGTAGTCATTTGCAACCTGACAGCTATGCCATGTCTACACACCGAGCTAAGTTACATATATATATATATGCACGTATATATGTATATGTATATGTATATGTATGGAATAAGTGACTTGACATGCGATCGCATAATGAACGGAATGCCATATAAAATGGAAATGTTTTGTATTGCTTGGGTCATTGAATCGTTAACAAAATTAAATAAAGAAAGAAGAAAAGAAAAGAGAAAAAAAGAAACGAAGGCTTCATATATCTACGATGAGAATTGAACTGACGATGAACCTACATATGTATCGTCATACCTCTATCCTTTGCGAAAACGTTTTTTAGGCCCTTTATTAATTCAGCGTTACAAAATAAAGTGCAAAATATGCATTTCTTCGATGTCTTTTTTTTTTTCTGTTGATTTTTTATGCGGTTTGTGTTAATGTTATGCTTGATCTCGTGTCGAAAAGGGTCAATTGATGTTCTTTGTGATGACGGCCGGTACGGTAACAACAATGTTGACTACGGCGACGGCGAGTACGATAAATGACGAAAACGACCATCATCAGAAACAAGTTAAAGTATGTTGTTCTGTGATTTTGTTGCAAGCAGTCCACTGCAAAAGTATTTGTATAACTATAAGATTAACATGACTATGGCTAATGCGCTTTCCTGCGATTCTTGTTATTATTATTTTTATTATTTCTTTTTTTTTTGTATCTATTATTACTTAATAGCGACATACTAAATGTATCAATCATTTTGTAACCTACGAAGGAAACTGAAATTGACTTAAATGTTCTCTCCTTTTTTTGCTGGTGCTTCAAGGTCAACAAATTGATAAAAGAGATTACTTTAGGTGAACGATGGCCTACCGCATTCCAAAACGACTTACATGAATTACGTAAGATCTGTGGTGTTATCAATAATTCGCGAGATAAGAGCTACACAATCATATGTGGAATATTTCATAGACGTTTGTACATGCCTGGTGGGACTTGTTGTTAAAAATGCTAGGAATTCGCCGGCATTATTAACATGTTAAACGGAAAGCTAAGCGTCAGTAGTTGATGACTGACTGATGAATGTAAAGTTTAACGTAAAGCTAAAAAATTTTTATTGTTCAAAGTGATTATTGAAAATTTATTTAAAAAATTCTCCCAAAAGGGTAATCTTTGGTGGGTGATACTTAAGAATTTCATTCTAAATGTAGTAGTCATTTACCGTGTTAAGTAACTATCTAAGGGCGTTATGGTTTAGCGCACGTGGCCTGACGGAGATTTTCTTGAAAACTCGCGTGGCAGTGAACGTGTTAAGAAAGTGTTTATATACCACACAGCACTTGTAATCGAGGGATGTCTGTAATACCCCGAAGGATTTAAGATATGCACACCTTTTGTGAATCGACTTAAGCTTGTGTCCGTCTGTCCATCAGGCTATCTGCCCCTCTTAACGCTAGCTATGCATTTTATGTCATTTTTGAGGAAGTTTCAATGCAATCAAAAACGCAACCCGGACGAATTCGCTGGAAAATGGGTTCGATCTCATTTTTATTATCGTTTCCCGTTCACTTGAATGCAGCCACCCGTCTCTCTCCACTTCTTTCTAATCATTACCGTAAATACACATACAGGGGGCATCCCGTGAATGCCTCGCCCGCATGTAAACAGCAACAAAAAAAGAAGAAAATAACGACTAGTTATGAAAATGTCGCTGTAGAAAAAAATTTGAAATTTTGCAATTCACAATATTATTCGATAAAAATTGCTGAGGAATAGTATTGCAATATACTAAATTGGTGTGGAAAATTTGGACCGGATGGACCTATTTTAGGGGGGAGGAAGCTGCCTCCATGTAGCTACTCTTAGGAAAACTAGGGCTTTCCATGGTAATCAGGTCTAATCTTTAATATATTATGATGAAAATCAGTCCATAATCGTAATTTGACGTAAAAATTAACTGCAGTCAGTACGGCCCATCTTTAGGACTCCTCTCCATATAGGCTTTCTCACAGAAAGTAAGCTTTTGCATGACATCAAACTTTAATTTTTAAGCCTTATGATCAAAATAGCTAAAGGATAATAAAGTCTTTGGTAAGAAAATTAATTTAGCAAAATTTGGACCAGGCCAGTACACATTGCAGACTTTGTCGAAAAGTGTGGCTTCCCTAAGAAACAAGAATAAGGTATAATTTTATCACGAAAATAAAGCAAAAGCGTAAAGAAGTCGAAAGGTAAATGTCGGCCGGGTCCGACTATAATATTTTCACGATCCGTCCCTCGTGTGCCAACACTGTGACGATGTGAAGGGAATGGGATAAGAAGAGTGGAGTATAACTGCCTTGGAGGTGTAAGTAGCCGAGCATTCATTATGGTTCAGCCACATAACAAACGTAATTAACGTGTGATTTATCCGGATAAGAACCCAGCTATACCGAGACGGCGGTTGCGCTTCTTGTCTTCTTCTCTAACCAGTCGCTTGTAGGTAACGAAAGAAACAAAAAAATTGTATTCATTTTGCTAAAAATCTTTAACACTCACTATCTGAAACTTGGGCATAAGTGAAACCATACAGTATTTTTTTCTTTTCAATTCGGAAAAAGTGTTGGAGCCAAGTCTATTCTTACGATGAGTTTACAGACAACTTTAATAAATATTATAAACGCTTTCTCATTGGAATCTCAAGAAAGTTTCTAAATCGCAGAGTTTTTTGATAGGCTAATATTTACGCCCATTTTTGTACTGAACTAGTGCATAGAGAAGTTCCTCATCACTATCTATGAAAATGTAAGAGTTCTTGTCTCTCCCGTGTTAAGGGGAAAATTAGATTCATTTCGAAACTCGACCCATGGCCGTGGCTTCATTGGCTATTGGTGTTCATTTTCGCGCTCTTAAGCTTTGCATTCGTACAGTGCACGGACACAATCTTACACTAATCAAGTATCTACTGTAGCGTTTCTAAGCGTTACAAACAGAAGGAGTAGTGTAGCATGATTTTACATGTATGCGTATGTTGCCTTTACATAAAGCAAGATAGAACGAAACCCATCGAAATCGTACAAATCTTTACAATTAATATTTTTGATATCCTTTTATGAAAATATGAGGAAGAAAATAATAAGCAATAAAAATGTTTTACTATCTTCATGGTGAGTGTCCACGATTCATCCTAAGGCAAGAATGCATTTTTCAGTTTAGTCTCTTCATTTTTTGTAAAATTCCTTAACTGAATTGCACTTTATTTTTGGTTGAAAGCAAGAAAAATTTTCTTTTCTTTTTCACTTCTCTCTTGCTGCTAGCGTAGAAACAAATCTAGAAGAAATTTCGCGTATATATATGCAGTGAGAAAATATTTCATCGCAAGAAACAAATGCCGTCAATTCTGCTTCAATCTGCGTTTGTATTTTATTATTGTTTTTATACTGATTTGAGATGATCGGCCGCTTGGCTTTTCAACTGGGCTAACATGTATCAGAGATGGTGATTCAATTCTTCGCACATCGAGCGTTCGGCTGCATACTTACCTCTACATTGTATAACTAGAGGCAATTGACACTGAATTTGTTGTTGCATTATTGGTAACTAAATTTTGTTCTTTTATTCATTAAGAGACGAAATGAAGACAATTTCACAACTGAGCAATAAGCTAATGTAACCAGAATCCATAGAGGTTGACATTCGGGAATGCTCTTAAGGAGGAGACTCCATCAAGCTTACTTATGCACCTCTCTTTTAAGATGAACGGCTTATTGTTCTGCGCACATTCTCAATCAACATTTTTAGATATTTTACGAAATTCGTAATGGGCGTGTCTGAATGGATTTATATAAACTTTCTATGCCTTGTAAAACTTTATTTAAACAATTTTATTTAGCTTTTTTTTAACCTACATTCTCCGTATGTACCAGATATGTCAATATGAAAACGGAACTTTCATTTAGAAAATACTTATTTATTGTAAAAAAGCAGTACAGCTGGGCCATAGCCAGGCACTAAATAGCTTACACCGCCCTATAGGTGGTCATGTAGTGACTTTTTATGAAGAAAGAGGTCGAGAAAAGGTCCGATCCGAACCATATTCAATAGTGTTCGTTCTTGGCACGTCACTATACCAAATTTAATCAAAATGTCTCCGAAATGTTGAACTTTGGGTTGAAAATAAGGCGAATAGACGGACAGACAAGCTTAGGCAGTTGCAGAAAGTGATACTGGGTCTTTCTGCGTGCTGCACACATTCGCATACTTGCACCACAGGTGCTGTGGGGTATAATTTGTAAACAGTAAAAATGATTAATTTAGGGAAATATATCTTTTTCCCACAGAAGCCATTTCGGTACAAATTATTCATTATCAAGCAAAGAGCAAAGTTAGAAATGTGTTTGGATTTCTTCTACACATCAAGCAGAAACACAAAAGTGGCATTTTTTGAATGAGTGCAAAGAAATTCCCAATTCTTATGATTGAACCCCTTAAGGGCGCTTACTCTGTTTGTATTTTGCAAAAGAAGACGACGACCACTTGATCTCTTGCCTGTTATTTTGTTGCCGTTCTCGTGTTAATTGTGGCCATTTAGCAGTTAATACGTTTTTGGCGGAAGTAAATTACGAAACGAAGGAAATTAAATCAAGTGATCAAGAATTTCCGGCACAGGAGAAGTACGCATGGTTGGGTTCCTTTTCTTATTTTGTTAACCAAGCAGTCCATTTCTTGCGCACTTATTTCTTGCAGTAAAATAGCGAAGAGCATGAAAACGAATCTAAAACACAAAAAGTAAGAAAAACCACAGGCTACGAAAAAGGAGTTCATTACTTCCTAAAGGAGAAAGTCTACTACTTAGTATTATATTAATACGGATTGAAAACCAGTTAAAAAATGTAACTGGAAAACTTTTGATATTTTCCTTTATTTCAACCACTTTCTGTAGCCACTATACCCAGGGCGGTGTACTCGCTTTGCCATATGTGTGTAATGCGCAGAGCGAAGTTGCCGCAAGTGTCTTTCTGACCTGTACGCCTTTTGCTTACGCATGACTATTTCGCCAATGGTTTCTTTGTTGTTAGCTTATTTTAAAACACGCTTTCATCACTTCTTTTAGAGTCAATTCAAAAGGTAGTGAAGCGAGTTCATTGGTCCCTGATATCACGGTTGCTTTATTTTTCTTCTTTTTGGTCCAATCAATCACCAATCAGTCAGATGATGTCCACCATCCGTGTCACACGGTGATGCTCAGAAAGAAATGAGGAAAGAGACATGGATGTGGTCGCAGCCTATTGTGTGTGTGCCCAATACCAACTGTTATACTGGCTGAGCACTCGCTGATTGTACGACCAACTCGCTGTTTGTTGCGGCAATTCTTATCCACTCGGCTACTTGGCTTTTATGTGTCTATTCCTTATATCCCGTCTCGTACCAGGGTTCTTATGAACAATCAACCTTTATCGGCTGACTACGACGAGTATGGTCAAACCGAGCTGAGGGTTCAGCCTGCGAATATCGACGTAATCGTCGCCACTCCTATAGACGCGACTACGGGCTATAGCTTACCTACAAAGTGCTGCGTAATTGTACAGGAAATAAAATTTTGAATATATATATATATATATATGCACGATGCGCGATATACCGAATAAATGAATCTCTTCTCTATCTTGTAGTCAATTATCGTCAAAAGCTGGTGGTAGGTATTAACAGATTTGGTTCAAACCATCTATAGCCAGTGGTTCTTTTATTTCTTATTTTTTTTGTTAAAATTTATAAGTAAATATTTTTGTTTTTATTTAAAGTGAAATTAAAGGAAAAACTCTTGACAGCTTTTGATGACAAGGTTTGACAATTTTTCTGCTGTGTGTGATAATGATTATATTCAAGAAATCTTGTGAATTCTTTCATATGCCCACAATTGGTGCTGTCAGCTTATTTACTTCTGTTGTTACAGCAAGTATCAGCAGAGTAGACTGCGAGAAAAAAAGAAAAGAAAAATGATTCCGTATACATATGTAAATATATACATACTTTGTTTGATTGAACTTTCATCACTTTGGAAGGAGACTGATTCCCGCATGAACGAATTATATTTATGCAGATGGATGGAATCAAAATGCGAATTGTAAATGTGTGCAATGGAACGTGTAGAGTATACTTGCATGTGTTACATTATACGTATACTTGTATGTACATATATGCAAAGAAATATATGGATTGCATAAGAAAACAGTATTCGGCAGCTGTTGCAGTTGTTGACCTTTTAAGTACAATGGACAACAATACTAACAACAGTAAATTTGAGTTTTTTTTTTTTTTTTTGCTATTTTACGGTTTTAACTGCATTGACGTCTGTGCGAGAATAAACGAATATCATCTAGTAAGTATATATAAGTGGATGTCTACACATATACATTTACAAGTGAGTGTGTGAATAGATTTGTGTGTTTATGTTTAAAGAATAGAAGGAGTTTGGGTTTTACAACAGCGCTATGCAATAGTCGATATCGTGGTTATAGTTGCATTAGTTGTTGTTATTATTGTTGTTATTTTATTTTATTCTATTTTTATACTGGTTTGTTTGTTTGTGTAACAAGCATTTGTAACAGATGATGCGTTCTGAAGACAAACGATATCCACTGAATAAATCAGTGAGCGTACACATCCATACATAAATACATACATACATATATTGATACACACACACACACACACATGTGCATATATATATATATATATATATATATATATATGTACATACGCTCACACTCGCCCTCAAATATCTACACAATTACCCAGAACTCTTTTAAGTACCAAAAGTGCATCAATGAAGCATTCGAGTTACAAATACCGAAAACAAAAAATCAAAACAAAACTAAAACAAATTGTAACAACGCGAATAATTGCATTTGTTGGGATTGATAGTGAAGACCAAGTGTAAGTGCATTGCTCGAGAAATACTTGTAACAACAGCAAGCATACGCTTTATACAGCGTACAGCAATGGCATGGAAATTTGATTCATTACTGCATCCACAATTATTGTGCATTTGATTTGGTACGGATTTGATCCTTCGCTGTCATTAATGGGCCAAAATACATATACACGTACATGTACACAAACGTAAACATAAACATTCACACACTTTACTCAGATACTCAGATACTATTGTTTCGTAACGGCCGCAAAAGCAATTTCTCAATGCTTAGCTTCATATGAATATATCTGTGTTTACACATACATTATGTGTATGTGATGAGGCTGTTGATTCCATTCTGTTGGTTGTCTGTTTATCGTGTGAATAGTTACGACACGACAGGGACAATAACCGCGCGCGCGTTCGTAATTTTCTTCTGCTGGTAGTTGTCAATTTGTTTGAATTTTATTTTATGTTGTTATTGCCTTGATTGTTCTTGTTGTTCTTGATGATGCAGCTAGACCACGTGATCGTTCGCTATCATTTCAAACTAATACACACAATTGTATTGCATGTTATACGGTTGTAATCCTAAATCGTCCAACAAACAACAGCAGAATGTTTTGCTGTTTGCTGTTTGCACAGTAAACAACAGTTTTTTGACCCTTTGAAATAATTTGTATGAGCGTGTGCGTATGTGTGTGTGTGTGCGTTTATAAAGAAAACAAAACAAAGAAACAATATTAAGTACAATTGTTAAATGTGTAACTTACACATGCGCCATATGCCAGATTTCCGATCGATGTGAGTGTTGGGTGTTGTTGTGCATACATATAATCAAACAACTGCTGCTGCTGCTGCTGTTTCTGTTGCTGTTGCTGTTGCTGTTGCTGTTGCCATTACTGCTTTTGATACTACATTGGTGCGTTGGTGGTTTTACGGAGAGTCCGGAAGGCAAGGCGAAGGTTCAAGAATTATAGAAAAGCTAACAAATTTTTTAACAGTCTTCACTCACTCACTGAATAAAAGGAAAAGTAACCACAGCAATCGCACACACCAGCCTTAGCTTCAACAGGTAAATACGGATTGACGGTAATTGGTTGACGTTTGTCTAGCATTTGAATTTACGATTGACTACACTCGCACTAACAATTCTACTTCTCGGACACATTGCTGTATGCATATTCTGTCCTTTAATGCAATAACGATGATAATAAATACTAACTTGTTTACTTATTTCCCATCACACGTACACGTCTGCATCCGATGTACATGTGCACATACCTAGGAGTTAAACAAAACAAATACATTTACAAAATTGAATTTAATTCATATGGTAATCGGTCATGTGGTATTCTATTGTTCATAAGAATAGACACAAACACAAATATACAGTACGTGTAAAGAGTATGCGTACTTACGAAGTATGTAATAATTACTTTTCGACCTAAATGGCTTAACGGAAATTTCTTGTACGATAGTCTGCTTGAGAGAAGGAAGGAAGTGCTGATTACATACCGAGCGTTTACACTAAGCCTTTCGCACTGAGGGTGATTTCAATGATTTCGTTGAATGATTTCGTTTGAAAGAAAAAAATTTGCCAGTGCTTTTAAAAGCTGTTTGGATGCTACATCGGTCAATAATGCCCAGGATTAAAGAGCAAGATATATTTACTTTTTCTTTTGCAAAAAATCGGTCTTACTCATCAATAGAGTTTTCTTCTTGATAAAATACAAGCAATTCTTCAAAGCTTCTTTACCATTGCTATGTCTTTTGTAGCACTTTTGGTCAAGCGCTTCAGTTTGGATTCTACAGCATGCTCTTAAAAGTCTGTAAATAGAGAATTACTGCTAGTCATCATATCGAGAGAACGTCATGGGCGGGGATGGCAGGTGGAATAACAATTCGAACTTCAACTCATGTGTTTTGACCATTGTAACCATCCAGCTGTGGTAGGGTGCGTTTGTTGCTTTGTGAGTAAACGCGGTACTCATTTGGAAAGCCGCTTATGATATTATTTACCTAATGCAAGCAGAAGTCTATGCAATCTCCGTATGTCCTCCTGAATACTTAAGAAGGCAATGCAGGGTAGAGCTGACCTGCATTTACTTTGTCAGCCAGGCCGCCATAAAGGCGCTGGAAGGGCAAACGGTAACATCTAGGCTCGTGTTGAAGTGGCTTCAGACATTGATTGAGCTCAGCAAGCCTAATGACATGTACCTAATGTGGATGCCTGGCCACTCCGGTATTAAGGGCAACGAAAGGGCTGACTGTCTAGCTGACAGAGGGGCCTGAGCGACCATGATAGTTCCTGAACCTTTTTATGGCATATCAAGAAGCCATATTAATAGGCTGGCATTATAATGGGCACAGAAAAAGTCGGGTTGCCGCTGGAAGCAAAGCGGGCATGGGTCCAATAGATCTTTTAGATCACGGTACGCATTGCCCACACTATTAATAATAATAGGAACAATAATACCTAATGCAAGTTCACTTTTTGTTTACGGAGATTGCGTGCACCACGATCTGTATCCCTAGGATCTCGTTTAAAACCAACGGGAATACTTACCACAGCTCTTTTTAAGTCAACGGTGAGAGTGTGCACGTAATTTGCTCCTTTCCAAAACCCACTTATGAAACTTGAACCTTTCCATTGTTTTGAAAGTAACAAAAGTAGTGACACTTAAACCACAGTAACTCGTCAACAAATGATTAAGCGAACGCGGAACTTTGATAGACTTCGTTGGAGAGTTACGACTTTCTAAATTAAACTTTAATTAAAATGAAAATATACAAAAATAAAAGTAATCCAAATAAGCGAAAAGACATTGATTTGGCATCGTAGGGGAGAATTAAGCTCCTAGATGTTGATATGATTTCAGTGAAATTATGTTTATGTCGGGATTAACGTTGACTTTTTTATATGATGGAAAACGTAACTGTTGTGGATTTTCTTAAAATGCTATATAAGTTGAAGATGAGGACGGCGGTATGAAAACACCTTTACAATTTTGTGTAGCTTAAACTCATTCTTAAAAATGTTAACACGATCGAAGACTAAAATAGACGAAAACAGCAAACTGCCATACTCTCTAACGTTTGGTGCCCATGACTGTTTTTTTCGATTTTTGCAGGATGCACGAGAAAATTTTCATCGTATGTCTATTACAGTCTATGAGTAACGAAATTTGACAACAGCGGGACAAAACCTCTCATATCGCCACTTATGACGTGAAAATCTCATGGCCCGCTATCAGAACGAATGGCAAAGATAATAAAATAACATTGTGTTGTTTTCATGGAAAACTTAACCCTTCATTAACATTTCTTGCGACAATTGTATCTGCCACGTGCTAATATGCACCTTTTCAACATTATTTCAGAACAGATACGCTGTAGACATCATCTTGTTGAATGTCACTTTGCTACGCTCGACTTCAGGCTGCGGCTGGCCAGGAAGTCATTCGCCATTCGAATTTCATGTTCCTGGTGATTTGTAATAGTTGTCCAATAGATTATGGCATCTGATGCTACATTCATCTAAATTAGACAGAGAATTAAGCCTTTTCTTCTTATCCTCATCAGGTAGCATGTTGGCCCCCCATTTTGCCCACTTTGAAGTTTAATCCATTCTTTCACTATTACGCTCTTGCACAAAAACTCACATGAGAGAGACGCAGCTGTTTGAAAAACCTTGTTCAGAATAAGCTTTTCCCGCTAGGACCGCTGCATAGGCACTTGTCTTTCCATTTATATTAATTTTCTTGCTTGCTTTTCAAAGTTTTATTTTACGCTAAAAAGAATTTTTATGCAACAATTAATTTTATTTTATATCCAAGAAGAAAAAAAAATAAAAAAAATCTTCGCTGTAACTGCATTATCGGTGACATATGATAGATATAAACATTATTGTATGCGTTAGTTGCACTACAGGCGGCCGCGTCCCAACCGACATTAGGCGGCAAAGACGACTGCAAAGATCAGCAAAACTTATAAGAAATGAAAATGTTTTAATTGTCGGTTTATGGTCGTACAATGGCACCGTGAGCACCAATGGACAGGTTATCAGGTGTTGGTATTATTATTTTCGAGTATTTTATGTATAAAAGTTCTTCATACTGACGCCATAACAAAGAAATGATACGCGCAATAAAAACTGGTATAGACTGTATGTCACGTTGTGTTACATCAGCGCATTACTGAGGATATCAATTAAATTGGAAACGTTAATAACTTCAAAACGTGTGCAGAAAAGTGTTGGTTAGCGCTGGAAGTTCTTAGACTTAGGCTTGTCATGCGATGGCATTATTATGTTGCAGTTGCTGTACATATTGAAACAACGACGACACAACGGATATGTCTGCAAACTGCATACTGAAGTCATTTAATTTTCCTCAGTACACTAGCGGTGTACGTATGATACGCCGACATGAAGATCGAAGAAACAACGACGCAAAGCATTTGCCGCTTAGCGGTTCTTTACGGACTTTATGGCCTTTCATTGTATTTAACATGCTCGTATGATATTTAAGATTTGGTCAATTGTACGTGTAACGCATGTAATTGGTTATGAAAGCAAGCAAGCATACGCTAAGTAAATATTTTTACATTTTGCAGTGCGATACGCACACGTTTGCTGGCTTTTGCTTTGGGTGCGCAGGAACGCTTTATGATAGGCCTTTATTTATAGTTTGCATTTTATACATTTTTTATGCGTACGTGATGCGTACATTTTGATAACAAACGCTTGACTTTATGTCAATCACCTTTATAAGGCATACCCTAGCCGATCAGTCAAATATGATTAACATGTTACTATAGACGCCATATATGGACATATAAAAATATTTGCCTATAATTATTTGAGCGGATTTATTTTAAAAGATATACATACTACCGGTATTACGGGGACAAAGCTCCTTATTCATGCCTAGATAGAGTCTAAAATTGCACAGGCTCCATGGTACGCGTTATAAGCAATGTGTAAAAAATTTATTTTTGCTTTGGTGGGAATCTTTGTGGTCTTTTACTTGAAAAAAATATAACGAATATTTAAAATAATTAATTGCGGGCGTGACAACTGGATAATTAAGAGTTTTAGATGGTTTTCGGAAATATATTTGCAATAAATTTCAAGGGAAACTGGGTTATGGGGAGGCCGTCAAGTTTGGTCTCGTTTTAAAAAAAGATAATCGACTGGACTAATGGACGGACGAATAGATAGTTAGGGTTAAATGATGAATTTGAGTTAAATTAATATAAAGTCTTCGACTAATGAAAAGTACGTACGTATGTTTTACATAACTATTTCTAGATGACACAAACGTATATCTTCGAGCAGTTAATGAGGATACCTAACCATAAAGATTTAGCCCACAAGCAAACGATCGCGAAGTGAACACTTCGTCAAAAGCCGCCTGGTGTGGGTTAAGCTTACGGAAGGTAAACTAGCAATTCTGCGACCCTTATGCATACATCGGTGCCGTGGCCACGGCTAAATCTATTTAAAATCTCTGCCTTCCTTCACAGCGATTGTCCGCTTAATGTCCCTTCTATGAATTAGAAGACAACCAGTGCTGCCACGAAAGCTCGTCAATGTTGTCAACACATAAAACATCGGGACTTAATTTTAACACAAAATATCGGGATGATTGACAACCATGCCATAGATTTCCCCTCGATTTTTCAATAACCGAAGATACAAGTGACATCTGTCATGCTTTCCAGCCCAGCTACCGCTTTTCTAGTTCACAGACCTACAATGTTGTGCAACTAAAAGAAGAAGAAAGTCTATTCCGGTAGACTCTTCTTCAATTCTTTGTGGTTACACCTTTGCTGGGTACAAATGAGGAATCAAGTCTTAGTGTATTTATCAAATAAAAAATAATTTAAATTCACATCATCCTTTAGAGATGTCGATCAGTTATATGCCTTAAACTTTTAGAAGTACTTCTGTAGATTTAAGTTCTTAAGATAAAACATGACTAAACACGAATTTCTTCGAATATTTCTAGTCTTTCTGTTAAAAATGTTTGTATTCTAATAAGAATCTCATACCTTTTAAATATCTAATAAAGAATTCCTTTGGGTGTATATCAGTGGGCTTTATTTTAGGTGAAACGTTTTCTTAAAGTACGGCTGTTAAAAATTTAGGTCGATTAGTAAAAGTCATCAATATTTTCTCCGCTTTGTTTTTGCAAAAAGCGTTCGATAAAAAAATCAAATTATTTGCAAGACATAAAAATACAGCAATTGATAAATTCCTAGAGCGGCACTGTGTGCTTAACAGGCGTAATATTGCGCCTATCTACCACAATATTTCACTTACCGGTCATAGTATTGCACTTATCTACCGCAGTATTGCGTTTACTTGCCTTAGTTTTACGGTAACCTGCTACAGTATAGTACCTATATGCCTCTTGCAGTACTTGTCTTACCAGCCACACTATTGCATTCACCCAGTACAGTACTGCAATAATCTCCTATAGTACTACAGTTATCAGTTTTAGTACTGCACTTATCTGTCATATGGTTGTACTTATCAGCCATAGCATGGCGTTCACCTGCCACGGTCCTGCAGTTATCACCCACACTATTGCGCTCACAGAAAATGCTACTGCCTTAGCAACGTACAGAGTACTGCCGCAGTACTGTACCTATCTATCATAGCGCAGCATTTACACGCCGTAGTATGGTAATTACTTCCAATGCGCTTTTCTAAGCTGCCTATTTCCCAAGAAAGGTTTAAGTTATAAAGTATTATTTTTATCTCCGAACAATATGTCTGTAACTCTAACATTTATGAAGTATATATAATATATATGTTCCAACTTACAGCGATATTATCTGACGTTTCGAAGGTAATCTTGTGAAAAACGCTTTTATTTGAATTTGTATTTTGTTTGTTTTTGCTCGTTAGTATGCATTTTCACAAAATTTCTAAAACCAGTTTATTGTTGTTGCCGTTGTTGTTGTTGTTGTTGTTATTATTACTATTATTATTATTACTGTTGTTTTACGTTGAAGGCTTCATTTAACGATTTTAAATTACAAGTAAATATCTCTTATTGCCGTGTAATGTTGCCAATCAAATCATTAAAGAGTTTTAAAGGCAAGAATTGTCGCACACACACACACACACACACACACACACACACACGCAGCTTAACACAATTGTAGTTGCGCGATCTTCATTGTTTTATCTCCTTTTGTTGTTGTTGTTGTTGCTGTTGTTGTTATCGTTTTCGTTGTTGCTCTGCTATGGCCATTTCGTTGTTATTGCTGTTGTTGTGTGTCACGTTTAAGGTGTTATTGCGATCATTGTTACACCAATTATGGAGAAATCAGTTTCCATTGACAGATTAATTGATTGCGTATATACCCATGTGTGTGTTTTTGTGCATGTGTGGATTTTCGTTTTTTGAACAGCATGTAGTTATTTTCTTAGTCGCTTTGTCGTGTCTGTCTAATTTTAAGCTAATTGTTATTGTCGGTTTTCAGCAAAGTCTAAATGGTGTTGTTTGAGGAAACGAAACACTTTTCTGGGCATGTGTCGTTGTGAAGCGTAAGGAAGTTTAAATGAGATTGAATTGCATTTATTTATATCGAATCGAATCGCATCTCATTTTTAATAAAAATAAAAAACAGGTTAATCGTTGCCTTTGTGTTTATTGAAAATGCACGAGTTTTGTTCAGTTGAAGCCCAGATTTAAATAAGCGATTAATCCCAACTACGTTCAAGGGTATGCAGCAGACGTTGACAATCAGCCTCAGCTAATGCTTGAAAATATTCTGCAACAAGTTTCTTTTCGATGCCAGTAAAACATACGGAAAAGAATGATGACGATAGGACGAAGATGTCGACCTTTACGTGGAAGAAGGCACAAGGAAGGCACTGCTCACTTCAAAATCTTTCAAGATTGCCAAGCAATTAAATGAGGGAAATTCAAGCCCAGGAACATCAAGATGTGCTCTCCACTGTGCGTGTCGTACCGTAACCAGCAAAGCAAGCAAAGTCGTTTAAAAGTTCCATCATTTTAACATTTATTAATATAGTTTTTAATGATATATCCTACTGTCTTGATCTTGAATGAAAATTTATGTAAATGTACGCGAACTCAATTTAAATTAAATTTGAAATTACTTCGCGGCTTAATGCAATTAATTTTAAGTTCACGACAACTTCACTTAAACCTTGGCTACGTTTTCGAATGTTTAGTGCCCGTAGTCGAAGACAATCTGTTAGTGAGCTCTTCTAACCATTATCAAATGAACGGAAACGTCTATATTTGAGCAGTTCAGCGCTCACGTTTACGCTGCACCTCTCAAAACGGTTTTTTCTCAAGCAACTTCGGTGATAAGCTTACTACGGCATTTCTCAGTATTCTCCACTGAAAACTTGAGGGGGAGAACCTTTTGAGGCGTCACTTGCTTGTTTGGTTTGTATGGCTGTCTTGTCATTCAATCAACAGCATATTATTTCTTCCTCCCACAATATCGCATTGTAGGCCATCGTTGGTTCTTTCAATTCACATAACGCTAACATGTGAGAAATATAGTTGCATGCAAAACAGTTCTTGATAATACATACTAACAGGCCTACCGGCAATCCTATTTTCCGAATAAGATCCGAAATCTCCGGTGTGACCAAAACAGAATTCTGCTCTAGCACAACCTTGACCGTATCGTCGTAGATCAAAACTCGTTGCCCAGAGCGCGGCCTATCAAACAGTTCGAACCATCTTCTGCATGTTCTATCGGAAACGGTATCCTTGCCAAACGCTTTCGTACACTGTATAGTGGCGTAAATGAACTTTATCAGTAGCCATGCGTACAAGGTCGCGTCTCGTTTAATATTAACATAAATCATCTTCAGTATGTGTACATTCAGTGATAAAGAGAGAGAGCCAAATGGATATGCGCGTACTTGTTGAAACCGGAACGGACAGAAGTTTGTGGTAGACCTAATGCGTCAACCAGCGATGATATAAATTTCAATATCTACCAAGAGCAAATGCACTACATTTGTTGTCTTTAAGTGACTTCAGTCAACTGAGAACTTCTGGGACAACGGGAAACACAGCTCTAATAGCTATGAATACATGTAAACGGCGAGTAAAAGATGAAATGCCCGCACAATTAACGACAAGGGGAGGTAAATGAAATGCTAAGACGATGTAATCACTTGGATCGCTCCGCTAGAACCGGCTACCTTTTACATCGAATAGCGCCGTAGGTAAGCATTTTTGAACAAATAGCTCGATTTCCGAGTTGTTTCGTCAGTAGAGCTGCTTTCCTATCCAAAAATGGAGATCAGTCAGGGCTAAACAAAACAATTCGTATTACTAACGACCAAGTGCAATTTATTTGTTAACAACGAAAAGAAAAGAGGCTGTCGACACTATTTCAAATGTTGCATGTATTAAAAATGTTTCCTAGGCACTAGATATTTATGCTTAATGCTTAAAATGCTTGCGAGAGTGATTTGAATGCCTCAAGGTACCAATGAAACTAAAGTTTGTTTTTTTTTTTTAATTCTTTTCACATAATATTTATTTATGAGTTTCTTTATTGGACATAAAATGCTAAAAATTATTGTAATATTTATTGCAGTTATTTCTAAATGTTTAAAACACTAAAATTCAAAAATTCTTTCAATTCTTTATTTATTTTAAATACGAATTTTTTTATATTTTATCGAATATTTTTAAAATTTAAAGTAAAATCATTTTATATGAAAGAAATTTTGCAACATAGACATAAACTAATTGCTAATTACATAAATTTACATAATAATATAAGTAAACAGTGAAAACAGCATTAACCAGTGATGTCAATTATAAAGCGATTTTTGCGAACTTATTGTGAAAGATCCCCTCACCATTTTGCCGCTATGAAAACTATATTTAATAGATAGGGAATAAGACCTATTTCTGTTTCTCATGGTTGTTTCAGATATTTACCTATGTGTGTCGGTCTGTGCGCCTTGAAAAGTCTGCTTTAAAGGGACGAATACTTTCAGTAAAAGGCTAAAATGACTCTTCAATGTTTTCTTAGTCTCTTAAATACTTTATCGATTAAAAGTTAAAGAGACTTATTAATCATTTCGTAAAGTATGTTTAAATCTTAATATAAATTCGAATTTTGAATTGATGCAGTTCTGCCTTTCCCTTCGTTTTTGACCTGTTAGGAAACAGAAATTTCAAATAGTTGTTCTTAAGAGAGTAAGAAGATCTTTCTTATCTTCTTCATTCAATCCTAAGAGAAAAATTTAAAAGTTTTTGAGGATTCCCCTTAATACAGTTTACCTTAGCGAAAACGCCTTCGAGAGATTAGAAGAATAATACGAAAATATTAAAAGTGAAGAAAAATTCATTTTTATCAGCGCAGTAAAGTATTCGTCTGCTCGACTTTTATCTGCCTCTACGCTCTGAAAAATTTACATCATATTTTTTGGCCATTTCATGAAAGGTTTCTAAAAAATCTTATAAAAGTTCAAATATGCGAAATTGGCAACAGCTGGAAGGAATATATTGAACAATAAGGAGAATAATAAAGTAAATAAAGGCCAACTATAAAATTATTTTGTTATTATGTAAGTCAAGCCTAAACTTTTATAAAGAACCGCTCACTAATTCTTGAATCAGAATTTAGAAGATAAGACTCAAGCTTCCTCAGAATCGCAAAATATTACCAAGCATAGTGCAGCTCAGTATAGCATCTGTATTCATAGCCGTCAACGGAAATATCAAGAAGTGATATTAGCTATCGGTTTCTGGTCCATTTCGATTTTTCACTTATTGGGAAGAGAGACGATTGTTGGCATGTTTTTTTTTAATATGAGCAGTCCCGCAGCAGATGCTGTCTAGACATGATAACGCTCGAAAACAGGTGAGTTCAAAAACGAGGTAAGGAGATGGAAGATCGCAGCCTAATGTGCTTGTACTCAATCAGTAAGTGTTATGCCTTTACCGACAGAACACTTACTATAGTTACAACCGAAGGAAATTCTGTCGTTTTGTACCCGTGAACATCGACTTAGTAGCCGCGGTTTTCGGCTGCTCTTCTGGTCGGAAAGAAATGTGCGACGATTTGAGGCCATTTTTGACTTATCATAGGCTGCACAACTTGCATCTCTAGGACAACCACCATAAGCGTAAGTTTTCTTTCACATAAGTGGTTAAGTTCCCGAATCGCAATTTACAACGAAAGTATCTTAAAATATATTTCCACTACTTGAAGGGAGCCACTTTGTGTAGGATAAAATCGCGGCGATTACTTGGAAACTGGACAAGATGGATTGGAGTTACTATTTTGAATTGTTTATCGATATCTTCAAGGCAATGGAGGTGACAGGAATGTATGTCAACTGATTGGTCGAATGGTTGGTAACAAAACTCTTTTCTTATAACAAAAAAATAGTAAAAGAAACGAACAAACGCGAGCACAAGATGATGAAGGCGAACTTTGCTGGGATATGATTGATTAGTGAGATTTCGAGCTATGAGCATTTTTACAGAATTCTTTTTATAATCGCCATAGGATCTGGCTGTTCTTTCTCTTATCGCGCGCGACATGGGCTCTGGAAATAAAAAGTGTAGAGGAGCTTTCGTTTTTATTAACAAAGTAATGCATTTTTTATTGGACTCCTTTTGCTTTAAATTCATTTTTTTAGTTATAATTGTTGACATCACTGGCAATTAATAATTTCTGTGATCTTTTAATAGCGACAACAATTAATTTACACTCATTAGATAACATTTAAAAAGGAATTTATAAAATTTTTATTGTATGCTATGTATTGTAATAATATGTTGTTTATGTTGATTATTTTGTTGGTGTAGATTATTTATTGTTGAATATATGTATGTTGTGTGCGTTTTCGTTTCTTTCATACTCTTTGTCTACATTAAATTCAATTATAATATCCATATATAGATTAAACATTTGAAAAAAGTGGCAGTTTTGTTTTGTTTTGTGTTCTTTTTTTTTTTTTTTGTTTTCTTTAATTGAATGAATTTTTTCTCTTGATTTACATTTTTTTAAATCCTGTTAATTATGAAATGTGACTCTTTTTAAAAAAGAAAAAAATAATAAAATTGTCTTAAACACACTCATCACAAAATGGGTCAAGCCCGCAATGAGTTTAAGCAAAAAAAGAAAAAAAAAAACTAAAAACTATAATAATTTTCTTCCTCTTCCTCCTCCTGATATCAAATTTAAAAATAAAATCACATTTTTAAAGACTTGCGCATAGATATGTTTAAAATCTAAACGATTTAATTATATATTAAATTAAAATAAATTTTCGCATATTTGCTGTTTGTGTGGAATAGAATGAGACGTAAAATCAATTTACTTTCATTTCATGTCAATCTTATTTAAAGTATGGCTTCATTTTCTTCGAATCTCAATCCATAAAAGGCTAACCAAATTCTTTAACAGCAAGTTTTCGAAAAGAAAAATGTGTTATTTAAAGAAAAAAAGGCACATAATTTTATTTCTCTCTCTTACAAGTAAATATGCAAAGCTTTTTTAATTTCGAACTCAAGAATTAATTTATAAAAGAATTTCACGTCACTCTTACCATTGCCATAACTATTAAGAGTCATTTATATGATGCGTTTATCTAAATAATCACGAAAGAAAAAATCTGCAATAAAAAAGAAAGAAAAAAATTATGTTACAAAAAGACGAAAGCAATTGTCGACAGTATATACGAATAGGGAGGAAAGTCTACCTCGAAACTTTTCGAAATTTTCTTTATTTATAAGGGAGATCACACCTTTTTGGTCTGCTGGAAAAGTAATCTATGTACTGTGAACTTTGTCCAGAAAAATTAACCCTCCATCTTGAATTTTCTGCTTTACTAGTCTCGCCTGTTTAAGATTGCAAATCATCAACATCGGCATAAATCTACGATCATCGTCCGATGTTGGCCGCTAATTTCGCTTTTACCTTATCATCAAGTGCTACTTATGTTTCAAGTAAGGTAGGCAAAGTGCAAATGTGCTGTGTTGCTCAAAGTCGTAAGATATCGGATGACATATATTTTACTCTAATTGCTCTTAGGATGAGAACAGTCTCGATTTGCACAGGGCGATCAAGTAGGAGCTTTTTTTTTAGACATTATACATGTTTCTAGATTCCCACCACAACTGACATTTGTGTTCAGCATCGTTGTCTACAGTATTGTCGCATCCGACATGTTGTTTCTAGATTCCCACCACGACTGACATTTGTGTTCAGCATCGTTGTGTACAGTATTGTCGACATCCGACATGTTGTTTCTAGATTCCCACCACAATTGGCATCTGTGTTCAGTATCATCCTTGACATTTTTACAGGTGCAGACTGAAGACATTCCGTATAAAATCGGACGATGAAAGTTCGCTTGTAATATAACGTTAGTCTATTGCTTTACTTAGAATGGTTAGAAGGAAGAGACTTCGTTGTTGGCACTACGGTCTCTCAACGAGCTAGGCGGTTAAGAATATCTAACCGTGTCTTTTTGACTTGACTTTACGACTTTTTCAGCGGTGACTAAAGCCGCTAAAAGTTCCCTAAATACATTTACTGCCTTTCTCCGTTTATTTGTAAATCGAGATATCTCTAGAGAATTGATAAATCATAGTTCTTTCTTCGCTATGCGTGCGTCAGTTGGTTGGCAAGAGCTGCTAGAGTCTGTGCTACAGAATGAAGAGTTTGCTTTAATTATAGAGCCGCAGTAAAATTTCGTGAGCAAAAAATCGTTAAGAACTTTGGACAGGAATATGAATTTACAGATAAACAGAGATTTATAAGGGCTATAAGGCATTTAGCGGGGAATATAAAATGCTCCAAGAGTCGCTTCTCTCCGATCGACATGAACAACATGGACACGAACACGGACGAAAACATGAACAAAATCGAAATAAATAACATTAAGTTTCAAAAATTTGTCTCAGCATGTTTTTTAACATGTCTCGTAAGCTTGTACTGGCTCAAATGTCATTGCTGTAATGTTCTTCAGATACTTTTCTGCTTTTGATTGGATTGTTGTCGTAAACAAAAATTCGAAGAAAGGAATAAGAGCGATCCAACAAGTCCCTAAAAATGATCTTCCTTTACAGAAATGCGTGCAAAACTACAATAATTATTCAACACACACACACACACACACCCACACACACATACTTACCTTAATAATATATTTAAAGAATTTCCATTAAACCTGTATATTTCGCTTGAAACAAACAAAGATGTTTGTTATGATGGCAACATTAAGTAATGTCGATAAAACGACATACGTATATATGTATATGTGCGTGAGTACGTGCAAATTTAAAATCAATTTGGTGCGCCGTCGATTACTAAATAAGTACACAAAAAGTTCCTTTTGCAACGTTCCACTCATCGATTATTATTATTGAAAATATGATTTTTATGCAATTTTCCATGAGAGCGATTGCTGACTACAAATACAAGGTCGCCTGTTGACGATGATCGAAATGATGAATATAGAGTTTCTTTTTTGACTTTTCTTTGGTTGGTCGTAAGTCCCATACCAAATTCGATAGACTTCGTGGCCGCGATAGACGACGCGTTTTTTTTTCGGGCAGTTTGTTTGAATCTCCTGAAGTACGTCCGCCACTACGTGATGAGTCGAGAGTACCTTCACGCGGGTTATGATGTATCATGCTCGTGAGACCACCATTTGTGCTTGAACTTTTGCTCAAGGGCAGGGGAACGTTGTGATTATTATTATTATTGCTACATTTAAGCACCAAATCAGGCGGTGCCAGTTGGGGGTGTCCTTTGGGATTTGTTGAGATCGGCGGTGATACAGAATTGCTGTCCGGTGTTAACTGAAGACTGCTGAGGCTTTTGTATCTGAAGAGGGATAAGAGTTTTGAACAAAAAACAAAAATTAAAGTTATTTTAAACTTGAAAATGTCATTGCAAATAACTGAAAAGCAATTCGCTGGTACATACCTGATATGGAATAGAGGTGATTGCGGCTCTAAGCTGCAATCTTTGCCTAGAATACCGGCACTTAAAGGTGCCACATTGCCGTTGAGCGGAGTGTGATGATGATTATTCGGTGTCAAAACTTTATTACCAGCGTTAACGCTTGGATGATGGCCGTGATGGGCTGCGTGGTGATGATGAGAACTCACAGCCGCAGCTGTTGCATTAACAACGGCTGCCTGTGAAGGCGAGTGATGACTATGATGATGATGGTGGTGATGATGGTTACCGTTGGTGCTAGCGATGCTGGTTATGGCGCCGCCATTTGCCGCATGACTGTTACTGCTACTGCCTGCACTGTACGAGTTTTTAAGATAAAGCTTTGGTAGTGTAGGTCTTTGACGTTTTTCAGGCAATTTTTTGCCTGGTATAGTCTCAATGGGTGGTGGTACTGGCTTTATATCTTCCTGAATGTGACTATGCTGGTAGTGATTGACCACAACATTGCTCAACTGATGATTATGTGCATGACTCTGGTGATGATGGTGTGGTCCCCCGGTCGTAGTTGGCAAATGGTGATGATGATTATGGCTATAATTGCTGCTGTTGTGACTACTGTTTGTGTGTTTCGTTGACTCTAGACTACTGTAATTGTTGTTATTACTATTATGACCGCCGCTGCTAGTGTTTAAGCTATTGTTGTTAGTATTGGAATTATTATTGTTGTTATTGTTATTGCTATTGTTATTGTTTAGCTGCTGACCCGAATGGCCTGCGGTATTTTGATTAACCCGTATCAAGCTGCAATAGTTGCCGCTACTGTCAGTGTGTTGTGACTTAATTGTCGGCGTTTCACAAATTGGTTCGAAACGTGAAAGGGCTTTGGAGAGTGGGGTTAGACCTCGTACATAATCGTATATATGGTCAATGTCGTTATACTCTTCAGATATTTCTTCTGGAGGTTGATTCTTACTGTACGAATCACAGCTTGCACTTCGTTTCAAAATGTAACCGTTTTCCATGAGACCATTGGCCACATAAGCCACTCCAGCCGCTGATGGTAGCATAACCACCGGAAGTTTATTACGGCCGCTAAACTTGGAATCTTTTTTTTCCTTTTCCGATAATTTGATATCGACAACTTGTAGACGATCGCGCGCATCGCCTAAAAGACGCTGAGCCTTCTCCAGGAAGCGTGAATATTCGATAAAATTCTCTAGCTGTTCCATATTCTTCGCTCGTTGAAGTTTGATTTTGGCATTGAGCGGAACTGGCACCAAATCATTATCCTTTTGCAGGGGCAGAGCGAAGACCCGATCGATTTCTACACAGCCTAATAGGCGCATTTCGGCTACAAAGGGTTGTTTCAGTCCCTTTGGCACACTTCCGTGAACCAATCTAAATTGACAAAAGAATTTCAACGAGAATTATTAAATTAATATTCACAATTCTCACTGGTGCTGCAGAATGAAGAAGAAGAATGTTTCGATATTAATTTCAACTTACCTAACGACTATGGGCATACGTTTCAATAGCAAATTCTTTACAGTATGTACACCACTAATACTATCCTCCTTGGCTATGGGTGAAAACTTCGCTTTGGTATCGAGTGGTAAATTAATAATTTCGTCTTTAATATTTTTGCATTGCAAAAATTTGCCATTTTCATTCACAGTCGTGAGCAGTTCTCCCGCGTGGAGAGTGCGATTTATTGGAGGGCAACGAAAAGTTTCGCGAACTAAAACGCGGCAATTTCGTCGTTTCGACAATTCTAAAACGGACTCAATACAACGTGTTGAACGACCATCTTCACTGAGTAACTCAAAGTAGCCGGGATAGGTTTCAGGTATTAGAAGCTTAGCACCAACATTGGTGGGCTTACGACCCTCTTTCAACTTAATTGGTTGAGCAAGTATTTGATATTTTTTGCCTGCGCTCAAAAACAACGCCGTACTCTGCAGGGAAGGTGCAGAGAGCGTGGGCACACCTAAATTTTGATGTTGACCCTTAACAATCTTGGCCACTGCCGGTAACTTTTGCTTAGAAAAGTCACGTAAGTAAATGGGTGGCGAACTTGTTGTATCCCCGAAACGGGAAGCAGCCAATATTATTTGGCCATCAGTGGCGGCCATGTCGCGATTGAAGAACGATAACAGTTTGGTTCGCGCCAAGTTAACATTAAACGTGAGTAAATTTCATGGATTTTGCACTGGATCACTTTGATCAGCAGCCGAAGTTGAGGCGTTAACGTTAATCTTCTCGTTTAGGATCGATGCTTCTACAGACTGAGAATTCGGGCTATTCGATGTCAAGGTTAGGAAACGTGAGGATGTTTGTAAGGCGTAGTTAATATACTGCATTCGGTTTGATGTCAATGCTACAATCCAAGTTACCGAATTTCGAAGTAATCGTTAAAGACCTTAAGTTAACCAATAGGAAAAAAGTCCTATTAAAAGAGAAAGAATTTTTCATTATTTAAAATGCATACAGAAAGTAAATAAAAAACTGCTATAACAAGAAGTAAATAAAAAACAGATTTCCATATAATGGACATCCATTGACCATAATGGTTATAAACTCGTTTAATTTTAGGTAACGAAACGCAAAGGTGACATTTTTCTTTTTGTAAAGACGCAGCAAATCGATAATTTATATGACATAAGAAGCTTGCTCTTGTCTTTACTTGTTGTTTATTGCAACTGTTATTACTGAACTTTCTGAGTTAGTGTAAGCCTCTGTCTACGACTGTTCGTCGGTTCGGCTCATTATAGAAGGATAAGTATGCGCTATACATTGGTTCTTCTTATCTAGAATCTCTATTCCTTTCAACTTCAGCGCTTCAAAGAAATGCTCATCCAAGTCAATTTAACTACGTCCGCCTGGTCGTCTTTTCGTTCGTTTTTCCATCTCCCTACCCGTCCCCCGTTCCCAAACACCTGCCACCATCCATCCATCTGTCAGTTCGTAAGCATTTCCACCTATCTGTTACTTCAAACGTCCCTGTATCTATATGTCCCTGTGTCCGTACGTCCTTATGTTCATACGACCCCATGTCCATCTGTCATCGCGTACGTACCTCTCCTCACTGTCCCTTAGCCGTCTCTCCACCTGTTTGTTTTTTTAATGTGATCAATTGCTGAAGAGATATCCCCTATTCGGGAGCGCGGTGACGGCCAGAAAGAAGAAAGGAAAGTGAAACAAATGGAGAGGTGCTGGCCGTAAGCCGGACTGGCAAGTGTCCAATCAATAAGGGTTACGTCTTTACTGACTGAACATTCACTATAGCTATGACCAAGGGAAACTCTACCGCACTTGAAATTTGAACCAGCGAACACCGGCTTGAAAGACGAGATTCTTAACTATTCGGCTACCCAGTTTGTTGTTGTGCTAAAGATGAAGAGATGAAAACTTGATTAAGAAAGGTGGGACTTCGCGTATATATATGTAGCTGGTTGCCACAGACCTCTTAGTGAAACGAACATCGTTTGCCACACTAAGAGTTTTACGTAGACTGCCGAGCTTTCAACATACATATTGCCAATTCTGCAAAGAAAATACTAAGGCAACAAGCGCTCTTCAGTCTGGTTACCAAACCTTTGCTGTTCAGGGTTCCATGATGGAATGACAATAGAGAAAAAAGGCCCTCGTCCAATACATCGTCTTGGCTTATTATGGCGGTTCTGGGATTACTCCTCTACTATGGTCAACAAACTGTTTAATGACAACGTAGATACGCACACAAACGTATTTCCTATAGCTATGTTTGAAAATTTGTAAAAACCCTATTCTCAATCGGATGAAAGACATATGGGCTATCAGCAAAATTACAAACCTTTGTGCTCACTATCGAAAAACAAGTATTTACTAATCTTTTATTTGTCCATTTGTAATGTCTACATGGTTGACGGAATGGAAATATTCTTCTGTTTGTTTGCTTTTTGTACATTTGAAGCTTTACTTTAATGTTTCACGGCATTTTATACCATGTTTTCTAGGGTTTACCTGGTGAACATTAAAGATTTACTTCAAGGCAAATATCGTTTTCTTGTTCTAATTTATGTATTGATTTTCAAAGTTTTCTCACATGACCTTTTCCAAACAAGGACTGAACTCTATTTATATCTCGCACATGGCTCACTTTTAAAGTATTTTTTTTTTTCTTTTTTTGTGTACTAACCCGTAATGTTCTCATTAAACATTCTCATAAAAACATACATATTTATATAAGATACACGTATATATCACGATTCAACAATTTATTATGGTCAGACAATCAAGCAAATGATGTTGTCGTTCTTGGCTGTCTCTATTACAAACGGGAACGAAAGCAATAACATCATAAAAATGTCGGTAAATACGGGCTATGACGACAATGTAATCAAAAAGAAGAACTGAAGCAAAGAAAATCATGATGAAAGGAATAACGATGATAATGATGATAATGATGATAATGATGATAATGATGATGATGATGATGAGAATGATGAGAATGATGATGGAAATTACTTTTATGAAGACAACATATGTAACTTAAAGTTATATATTTATTTGCTTAAGGGTCATCGCAGCATTGGACAACAATGTTCATTTATGTTAATTGCATTTTAAGCATGTGTGGTATCGACGGGGAAAAGACTCACAAAAAGAATTGGGTTAAGAATATTCTAGTAATTTTATTGCAGTTTTCAGATATTTGTTTTTATCTGAAAACATTGCACTAACACAAAGACTACCTGCATTAACATAAAGACTGAAATGCGTCACTTTTTAGTTACATCTAATAAGTTAGATTTGCCGAATGTTTGCGTGAATATTGCAAATCCATAAGGTATCATTAATATGAGTAGCGAAATCGATTTAAGCCGGCGGGCCTGTCCGTCCCTTTCCCTGTCTATAAAAATCGCAATTATCTTGACAGTTTTGCACGGAGATCAAACTTACATCTTTATTTTCCTTGTCATCTTCCTCAGGGTAGATTCAGAGATCAGTAAAGTCTGTTCACGGGCACGTGCAAATACACAAAGAGAAAATTGCTAACCTCCTATTTTTATTAACTCGTTCGCTACCAGGTTCTCTTTCATTACATTTTGGCCGTAATTATATGAGACCAATTGGAACACACTTTACATATGTGTATTTAGGGCATAAATATAAAATTATAGCCACCACCAGGAGAGCATATTAGATATGCCCTTCCATTCGTACGAAAGTTTGTAGCATAGGAAAATGGCATTAGAGAGCTTACAACGTATTCAAGCTAAGACACGAAGATAATCTACAACAGTTTGTCGTTTATTACCGGAACGTTTGCGGGCAAAAAGTTGCTCATAATTTACGATCACCAGCTGAATTTAAAACGACGGTGATGTGTCCCCAGCCATGTCCGCAATAGTAAATTGATCAATCGAAATGTGTTTCATTTGAGCATTAGTTAGCTTGAATACTCAATCTTTTTGTCGAAAATGCCCTAGCGACTTGGGGTTTGAATGGAAGCTCAAATCTGGGAATTTGAATTGAAAATCACTTATAACGGGCTTGCACTTCAGGTGTAAAAATAACCAAAGTAGTATCATTGAAAAAGGTTCAGGTCCTGCTAACAGTGTAAGCAAAGTTCCATTGTTCAGTGAAAGACAAAATTTAAAAATTCGTTGCTCCTTCGAGAATAATTAATAATATTTTCTGTGGTTTATAAACTCCGCAAATTAAAATAAATAAAATCACTGCAGAGAAACATGGCCCACCATTAAATACTGCACACCACTTTGTTTAATGCAGTTATTTGTTTAAGAACATTTCAATATAAAGCGTTGCATGGATGGCGGTTGGGAAGGTGGTCCAATATGAACCGTCTCCAAAAGCATTCGTTCTTGAGCCAAAATGTCTCAAAAATAGTAACCATGGAGTTGCACACAAAACAACAAGGCACGCAGAGAGACAGACGGACAGACAAACGTAGACCAATTCCAAATGTGATTCTGAATCGATCGGTGTAACAAAAGGTGGCCGTATTTCAAGTCCGTCTTGGTATTGTATACTTCCGCTACAAAATATATATATATTCTAAACTTAATACAGAAAAATTAACGAAACTGTCCGACGTGCCAGGAAGTTGTAGAATTTTTACGATTACATAACAAGACGAGGACATGCGAGCATATAAGGAATTGCCTCAAGGTTGAAATTTGGAAAAAAGGCGACATAGTTTTGCCTATTAATGCCTCCATAAAAGAAGCTTGGGTTTATTTTCCATAACCTTTACTTTTATACTAATTCATGCCAATATACAGACCATTTTTTTATTGCACAAACAGAAAGGGAGTTGCGAGAAAACTCCTAAGGTCCGGTATTATCCGTCATCGGGCAACGTGCAACGAAAACTTACGACTTATCGTAAGGCGAAATAGGGAACATGTTGCATGTTCTTCAATGCTTAAGTGGCGTCGGCGAAGTCTCATTTTCAATTTAAAATGCTTTCAGGCCCTAAAGGGCTGACGTGAGTAGCTTTAATAGGAACGGCCCCTTTCATTGGCTTAATTTTATTACGTTTCACGCCAAATGATCAAGTTAACATATTGTGGTATGTTGAATGTATAATGCAAATAATAAGGCAACACTATTCAGTAGATTTATACGTCCATGTGCAAGTTGGCTTTCACTCCTACTGTCCTTCTTTTATCCATTTTGTGATTTCACAAGTTGCCTGAAAGCTAATTTTCACTTTAGAAGCACTCAGGCTAAAAAGTGTTCTGCTAAAGAGATTTTTTCATGCTATTATGTTGTTGCTATTTTTTTTCGTTTCGCTTAGAGAGCAAAAGAAAAAACTACCATTTCCCACGCTCTTCAAATTTTAGCCTTGCAAGCGACAATTGCCACTTAAGGTTTTCGAAATGTATTGCACTTCTCGCTCAGTGCCTAACTTGGCTGTACGGTTTTTCCTAATAGCAGTAGCAACAGCGGCGGCAGCAACACTAACAATATTAACAGCAGCAACGAATGAAAACAGGCAGCAACATAAGTTATGCGAAAACGTGACATTTTCTTAGCTACTGTAGAAAATTGATGTTCCCACTTGTTGGTGGATACTACTAGAGGAGGAAAGGAGGGGCAAGAAAAAGAAAAGAAAAGAAAAATAGTTGTATGTCATACTTGCGGGTAATGTATAAGTTACCCTCTGCCAAGGTACTACTATTGCTAAGTTGCCTATAAAGTGTTCTTGTGGATTATATGCATCATAGGAACGTTCATGTTTATCCACTTTTGGTGGCTAACATTGTGTTTAATAAGCAATACCGTTGATGTCATTTATTTGATGACACCATTTCCTATTTTAGTTTCATTATGCCACTCTCTTTCTCTTTCTCTTTCTCTTTGTCTTTCTGTTTCTATTTCTCTTTCTTTATATATTTCTTCCTTGCACAACTTTTATATGCGATAGTTTACTATTTTATTTATTTATTTATTTTTTTTATTTTTTTTCAGTTTAGATTTAATCAAAATGTCTTAATTAATTTGTGACATGCTGCAGCAAGTAGTCGTCTTGCGAATAAAATCGTTGTGTGTATGTGTGTGTATATAGATGTGTACGTATATACCTTAGTATGAATAGAGCTATTACTTTTTTATATGGTTGTACCTAATACATATAATACACAAACACCAGCAGAGTAATAGAACGAAAGCCAAGGAAGGATACTTTAATTAAGAGAGGGGATGAAAGGAGAAATCAAGCAACTGAACAATTTAAATTGAAAGCATATTTCTACACAAAAGTGGCGGTAATTGTTGTTTGTTTGATTGTAATGATCAAGCTGTCTTATGTTTGTCTGTCTCTCTCTCTCTGTGCCCTCCTTATCTTTATACATATATTTGTTAGTATATATATAGTATATACACATATAAATGTTTATACGATAAATTCATAATTCTTAGCTGTTGTTTTCATTATTGCTGTTGTAGTCGTTTTTATGATGCGGTCTATAGAAAGTGGCACGACATCTGTTTAAAATCATTGAGGTTTTGATATTAAGAAATTTCTTAATAATTTTTACTATTGCAATTTGTGCAAAAGTTTTCATGTGTGTGTTTGTGTGTTTCTGCGTTTCTAAGCATTCGATTTATAAAGAATGTAAATTACCACAAATTTAATCAAGAGACCTCAACACTGCAATGCAGTCACAATTACTATTTGCGAACGATTCTTTGCCAGAAAAACGCAGAACGGAATAGAACACAAATGTATGTTAGCTGACACATTAAACGCACATAATTAATAAAAAGTAGTAGTCTTGTCGTTCTATTCACGCTCTGTAATTTAAAATGAAAGGTATCATTTTTTTGTCTTTACGTCTTTAACCTAAGATTTTCTGCTTAAATCGACTGCTAGCAGCAGTACATAGGTTCAAAAGATTAGTTAGGCAGACTATCTACAAACATGGTGACCCATAAGTTTCGAAATCTATCTTCCTATTAACTGAATATGTAAACTAACTTGTGACATATGCCTTTGAGAGTGCTTGACGGCAAAGTGGTGTGCATAGAGCGCATGAAAAATGTTTGCGCGGGGATTGAATGAATGGCTTTACTTTCTCAAAACTTTTTGACACCCAATTTGATAGCGGAAGTAGCACTTGTTTAAAATTACATTGATCGTATGTACCTTTGACAATATTTACCAATATGAGCATTCCTGTCTTTACTTTGGAACCCATTAGAAATCCTTGTTTTGGCAGTATGCGCGATTTCGTCACTGGACTGGAGTGTCTTTAAATAGAGAAGGTAATTTAAAAAAGTTTTTAAGAGACGATTATAACGGACGAAAACGCTGGCTAAAAATAAACACTGTTGGTCGTTAAGGTTTTCTTTTTCACTCAGAAGATATGAGAAAGAAATGGGCGGTGGCCGTAGCCTAGAGGCTGGACTGATCGTTGAGTCCCGTGGCTTCACCGACTGAGCATTGACTACAACTACGACCACGTATACTGCATTGCACACTACACTGAGATTTGTATGATGGCTGCAGCCTATTGGATATGTTAATCTAGCAGTCAAATTGTGGTTAAAGTAGTAGCAAAGTTTTATCATTCAATGGCTGATGATGCCGCTTGCACCTCAAAACGAATGTATTTCGTATATTCTTTGTGCTATGCATACCCACATTTTACAATCCCAGATGCAAATCTATCTATTATTGTGGTTCTATCACTTTTGAATAGTGTTTTTTTGTCCCTATACGCTATGGAAAATCTTGTATTAGCCCGATTTTGCGAAACTATATAAAGCTAAACACGCGTTTGTACATATTTTTTGCGAGACTTATTCGAGTCATCTAACGGATATAAATTATCGACAGCAAAAGAGTAAGGACATTAGAATTGAAAACCTTGAAGGGATTGTTTTTGGAAATTCTAGATGAAGTGAAGATTAATGGTCTGATAGTGGACCGTTCAGCTTTTATATTTGAAATCCCATGTTCCGAATATTTGATTACATTCAGTATTCTTGCGATCAATTACGTGATCTCGTGTGATGTCGGACGTTATGAATCTGTTCTATTATATGTATACACGAACATACTGCTATTAACATCTCAACTAAAGTTGTTTTACTATTCGATTTTTACACTTATTCTAATAGAATTTTATTACCTCTGTGTGAAAGTTAACGTGTGTTAAGTATATCCAAGAGATTGTTTTATGAAAGCTCTTTAACTGTAAATGCTCTAATAAGCAATGCTTTGCATTCGATTTGGAAACTTTAAAAGAGCTGGAGTGTTCTTCTTCCTTGAGAGACTACTAGGTATATTTTGCATATGACCTGACGTCTACCTGATTATGTGAACACTTAGACGTCTACTAGTCTACGTTACATAAAGAACTTTGCACCGGATTGTCTTTAAAATTAAGATTTATTTCTTTTTGAAATGCACACGATTTGACGACCATTTAAATCTTCTTCTTTACTGCTTAGGTAATAACCAAAGAAGACCCGTTTACTATTTATATGTTCTTGAATTAGTTATTGATAACTTACGAAGCAAATAGGAAATTAACGTGTTTTTAGTTTTTGTGTGTTTGTGTGCAGAACGTTACTATTCGAAAGTGTTTTAAGTGATTAAAGTAAGTTAGTGAAGTATATTCAGAATTTGGCAATAGAGACTTCTACTACGGCGCAAGAAGATAACGTCGCTGCTACATTCAAAAAAGTTTTATTTTCAGCTGAGTTTCCATCACATCCTACGATATCGGATGATAGAAAGTTTACCGTCAATCGGTTTGTACTTATAGGAGCCAAGAGAACGATATAACATATGATACCTGGCCACAAATTGTTATAAGGTTACCGTTTCACGCTTATGTCTGCATAATTTAATGACCAAATCAAGAAATTATAAAAAAGAGGATCACGAGAATTTAGTTAAAAGTAATTGAGCAAAAAGCAGCAAAGATCTTTAAAGCTGTATTTACGAAAATTAAATTAAATCTGAAGTGAATATTTAGATAGCATGTTGGCATCTTTTGTTAAAAATATATATTATTGCAAAAAACACTTTAAAAAACTTTGCAATAAAAGCTATCGAGTTTTTCAAAAACAACTTAAAACGGTATAGTGGGTGATTGTGCTCCATTGCATACGCTATGCCACCGTACAGTTATTCTTACAAAGACTTTTCAAAATAAAAACTTAAGTGGTCCGATCCGAACCATTTTCGATAGCGTTGAGACATTTCTATGAGAGAGACAGTGAGTGATGGCACCTAGTAGGTGCGTGCCCTAATAAGTGTTATGCTGTTACCGACGAAGCGCTCAGCTAAGCATTCTCTACCGCACTGACAATTAGGCTTCCGAACATCGACTTTGAAGTAGCGATTGTTATTATGTCCACTCGGCTACTCGGCTACTCGGCTACTCGGCCACTCATGCAAATCACTTATAATTCTTAAGATTTCCTGATAAAAATATTTTAAAAATATCGATTTGACATGTATTTTGATAAGCTTCCGATAGACAGGCCCATTCTACGGACCTCTGCCTCTATAACGGTTCTAATGAATAGCAAAAAAATTGAATTTATACAACTTTATGAAGACATTAGGCGAAATATACCGAATAAATTCTTTGGCAAGAAAATTAACTTTACTGAATTCATATGGGATGGATTCACATTTTGGTTCAACTTCAATAGGGCATTTTTCCTGAGAAGCTCTTACTCCACCACAGAGAACAGTTTTTGGTATTTTACGATAAAAATAAATGTAGAATTTTAATTTTATCAGATGAAGTGATGTAGGTTGATGCAGGTGATGGTTGGTCTTGGCCGACTTCAGCATTTTAAACTGCTCGGATTTATAGTTTGTGCTTGTTGTATTCCGGGTATGATTGAAGGTCCTTTGCACTATGGTACTAAAGGAAAACTTTTTCTTCTTCAGACAATTTGTTAGGCAAATTGTGATATTCTTAAATTTCTTCGCCATTTAGTTGAACGCGTTATGAAGTTATATTAAATGTGATAAACACTTTTCGCTTCGCAATAGTCCGCAAAAAACACATAAAGTTCATAAATAGGGAAAATTAAAGGAAAAACATCCTTTTTGTTTTTATAACATCTCTAAGGTGCACTGCTATTACAAATTACAAACACACTAGTAAACGACTTCTTGTTGAAACTAAGTTTTTGTTTATTACTTCACACACAAAGTGTGTGCACGTCGAACACGGTTATCCGGTTAAAGTAAATTTTCTTTAGTAAAACTTTTTCCAAAGGTTGGCAATACAATATTGTGGGCATATTACTTTCATGAAAGATGACTGAGTTCCAATATCAATGACATCTTTTCTCCAGTTGCTGTTTTTATCTTTTTTTACTTACTTACAAAATATATACAGTCCAGAATAAATAAATAGCGCGATTTTACATTAAAATTTGAATAACTTTTTGTACCCTACATCTAAACTACTTGTGGTACAAGGGTGTGTTAAGCTTGTGCGGATGTATGCAACACGCAGGCGGGCCTGCGATAGACCCATCTTTTATTATACCATTATTGTCTATCCTTCTGTCCGCCTTGTATTATTGTGTTCAACCTACGGGACGGAATTTTTGGAGTATTATGATGAAATCTGGTTTTGACCCAAAGACGAACACTATCGAAAATGGATCGAATCGGACTTTTTTTCCACTTTTTCTCGTATAAGGCCTTATTTTGAAAAGTCGTTATAGCAGGCGTAGCGTGTTGTAAGTCCGCTTAACGTGGGCTGCGACCGACTATAGTCTTTTTAAGTATATTTTTACACCATTTTGCTCTTAACTTATAACATTGTCCAGCATTACTATAAAGACAATATTCCATTAGAAAATCTGTCGTCATCTTTTTGTTATTCACACTTTGTAAGTGTGTAAGTGTGGACAGAGCTTTTAGCTCGGACCTTCGAATTTATTTTTTCCCGTGTTAGTTTAACTATTTCATATATTTTTTTTCTTTAACAAAAGTACATTTTTTGGCTTTTATTTTTTCTTAATACATTTCTCGAAAAACATCGTTTTTTTTGCATTGTAATTTTGAAGTGTGTGTTATTTATGTATTCTTGGCTGTATGTGTTTAAGCCTGTAATGCATTGACACCATATTTCAAAGTAATCGGAAAAAAATGAAAAAAAGGAATCACACACACGCACTTCCTTGTAAAACCACATCCTGCTTATAATAAAACTTGTATGTTATTCTTGTACAAAGGAAATGCATATAAGCGCATGAAAAAAGAATGCAAGCGAAAAAAAAACAAGAGCATTATTAATACTTCAGATGACGAGTTTTGTTTTTTAAGAAAAATGAAGTTGAAAAAAGCTCAGAAAAAAGAAACCGAAATAATGAACACAAAAGGTATGTGTTTTCAGACATCTGCATAGACAAACTACTCCATTAGAATAGTGTATACTATATAAGAAATGACTTAGCAGATCCTTGAGTAAAGGGTTCATCACATAAAAGAAGTGTTTTGAAGAGGTGGTAAAACTGAAGAGGTTATGAACTAAAGACCGCAATGTGATGTGATGTTGTCATATGCACATGTTGCTTTACATTGTGCATACCTATCCTATGGAGAAGGAGAAGGTAACAAACAAAGTAGACAAAACATTTATACATTTACTTTAAATGTAGATAAACGTACGCATAAACGTGTATATACAAGTGTGCGTGTGTGTGTGTCTGTCTGTCCGTCTATGCAAATTACAAAAACGCACACCTTTAGTACTCCTACATTTATATATACATGGAGATATAGATACGTATGTATACTGATATATGTATATGCATGTGTATCTCGTGTGTGTTTGCATGCATCTTTATACATATAAATGAATTCAAGTTCCATGAGGCATTATTCATTTTAATTTTCTTTCTTTTTTTTTTTAAATTTTTTTTTCTCTTCTTACAATAACGAGTGCACCTAAAAGAGTCTTGAAATGCTTACCTATGCTAAATCTTTAGCATAAGTAGTTCGCACATATAAAGGCATATATCTATGTACACATGCATAGATAATGCATGAGACCATTAAAGCAATAGGGATGACGATGACGATGACGACGATGACGACGACGATGATCATGATGATGACGATGTGATTTTATGTGGGTGTTGTTTTATGCATACATACGTATATAAGCAACCAACTGCCTTGCTTAAGAAACCTAAACCCGCAGGAAAAACTTTGTTTTCGTTCTTTTTTTATCTCATTCTCTCTTGTTGTTGTTTATATTTTGTTCTTTTCTGTTTTTCTCTTTTTTTTCTTTCCTTGTTTTGTTAAATGTAAAACAGTCTGATTTTAAAAGTGAAAATGTCTTCAAGGGAGCTTTAGCATTAAGTATGCACTCGTGTGCATTTCATCATTAATCATACAGCAAAGAGGATTTGTGTACACTATACACTATCCTATGTTCAACAGAAAGGGCTACACACTGATTTCCTTAAGTATATATATGATATATATATGTACATATATATATTTAGAATATATATACAGAAAACAAGACAGCAATAAAGAAACCTCATCAAAAAGTCTATGTGTGTTCGTATTTCCCTTTTTTACTTTGTTTTCTTCTTTTTTTTTCTTTCTACTTGTTTTTCTACGAAACATAATAGTTTTGTGTTCATTTTGTGTATAGTTTGCATGATGCTTTAATTCTGTTGCTTTTGTTGTTGTCGCTGGTATGGAAACACGATTTCTTACTTTATTAAAGCATTAAAGTCCTTTCAGGTAACTTATTATGTCGTTCTTAGTACTTGCGCTAGCATATCAAAAAAGAACAAAAAAAAACTGCTCATGTCACCGTAACTAATGACGGACAACTTTACACAAGTTCTTCGCACTTTTCAATGTGCTCCGACACTTGTGGAAACGTTTACATGCTTATATATGCTGAATGTTATATAAGAAAGGTTAGACTAACCTAACGTAACCTAACCTAACCTTACAAGATATATAATACAACATAAAAAAAGTCGGATGTTATGTAAAATATTAATAAAACTGAAAGTCTTAGTTGTTAATGCTCATGTTATTTTAGTCCAAAGTCTTTTTTTGAGGTGAATAAATCGTGATGGTAATACTAATAATAAGAAAAAAGATGACACTGAGCCACGCCCCCATATTAACTGCCCTACACCATCCTACAGTGATATTATATAATAACTTTTCAAAATAAGACATGTGGAAAGAGGTTGAACAGAAGAATACAAGATAGACAGACGGAGAGACGGAGAGACGGAGAGGCGTGCTTCAATTGGCTCAGCAAATGATTCTCGATCGATCGGTATAATAAAGGCTGTGTCTATCTCGAGTCCTTCTGGATAGTACATACGTCCGTACAAACTTTATATATACACATATATATAATGAAGAATATTCTTACAAGATATGAGAATATGAGAGATATGAGAACTGTTATTATGAATAGTTAGCGTTTAAACCCCAAATTAAGTGAAAATTCCAAAACAACTAAATACTTGTTGAAGCATTCAATCTGAAGAGGAATCATGTCGTCCCTACCACAACTCTTTTGCTTGTCTCATATACTCCTTCCAACTGAGTGCTTTTATAATCTGACTTACGTTTGCTTTTGTTTCGTTTCTTACCTCTTCTACCTCTTATGATATTTAGGAGCTCACATGAAAGTTTATGATGAACACCAAATATGCACGCATCACTTGCAATGTTGTTCTCCGTTAGTATTTTTTCTTTGTTATTCTATTATAAATTGCGTGACCACGTTCTAAATTTTCCGTAAAATTCATTTGCGTATGCTTCTTATATCTAAAGGTACGTTTTTGCATGCGTATGCGTGTAGGTGTAGTATAATTTATTAAAGCGACATTTTAAAATATGTATATGCGGGCATAAAATTGCAAGGTTACGCTTGGAAATCCGCAATTAGAGAAATATATTTGAAAATGTCTAAGCAAAATGAAAAAAGCATTCGACATAGTCTAACGATATTGATATATTGAGTAATTCGGAAAGAAATTTCGTTTTTTTGGCCGAAACAAAAGTCGATTTTTCACGATTTTTAAGATTTCAAAGGATTTATACTCTCAGTGTGACCTTCGGAATTGGCATTCGGCCATTTGTTTCCATTAATGCCTTCATTTTGTCTAATGGCGAAATTTTGCAATCCAGTTTTGGTACTGGCGTTCTGACCATCCATCGATTCCATAAGCATCTAATAATATTTTTCTTACTTGAATATCAATTTCTTTCCGAACAATCTAATATATTGGTGAAAGTAAGTCTACAAGAATTGGGATTTGGAAACGTTTCGTCTTCTCTTCAACAGTAGAGATTCTCGCGCGCCATACCCTTTCTGCGCTTTGCCTTATCGATTGCGCTCTTGTTTATAATCTCCGAAGCATTCTCATCATATTTAGTTTACGAAAGTTTAAATTTACTGCGAAAATAAAATCTAACGTCCGATGTCGGACGAGTCATGTTCGTATGGTTTGCCCAATGAAAATCGACTTCAAAGGGACTAATCAATAAGGGGATGTCTCTTACGTCCGCAACACGGTGATATGTCAGGAAGAAGGCACCCTCCGAAGTCTAGGTGTATTGTGTGTTAAATCGCTAAGAGTTTATGCCGTTACTGACTGAGTGCGCTCTACAGCTAGAACGAAGTACGATCAAAGCGCACTAATGTTTGCGCCAGCGAACACCGACTTGGTGACCGCGACTCTCACCTACTATAAGGTTAGATGCAAGCATGATTTATATTCTCCGCGAAATTTAAGACCAAACAAAGCGGTGCTAAGAGTCTAGCTCCAAATAATGAATGTTTTAACAAAAATTTACATTTATTGCGTAATATGTAAACACAATGTATTAAAGAAACGCTACTCGATTCGGGGGTATTGCAGCTAATCCGAAAAAGTTCTTAATTACTTGACATATGAAAGATCTAAAGTGCGTTAGTGCTTTCAATAAACCCGATAGCCCAAATGTTAGCGCGTTCAGACTTCAATCTTACAATTTATTTCTCTGGCTAAATCAACAATCATTATAATAATAGTAACGAAATGAACGCAGAATTTCCTGAAATATTGTAGAACGATCATGAATACTATTTGCGATCCATTCCACAAGAATCATGTTCATGTCAGCCGTTATCGTGCTACCCTACTATAGCTACAAATGAGAAAAAGTACGTTACTTACGTGCACATAAAACACCAGTTAATTGTTGTGTGAAACTAACACTAAAGAGGCATTTGTGAATTGATATAAAAATACGTAACGTACTTAGAATAAAGTTACTTAGTATAAAGTTACTCGATAGATGAGATTTCGCGTCTTAAGCTCTTATTCGCCCTATTCATCTTTATTCGTCCTAAACTTGCTTTGCAATAATTTGCAAATGCTTCCATTTTTTCTCTCTTTTGTCAACTGCTCCTACTATCACCGGTTAGTGTGAAAGGAAAATCAAACTTGAAAAACTCCTTCATTGATACAATAGAAATTCGAATGACACATTTTGTAATTTTTTTCAGGTCAATAAGTCAACAAAATTTGAAATATTTGACTGGCAAAAATTCAAGACCCAACCCAACCTAAAAACACACACACACACACACACACACACACACGAAACACATGGCCAAACGAACAAAAGATTTTTCCCATTGTCTTGCTCTATTTATAGAGGAGATATATAGCGGTAGAAAGATAGGAAGGCGGAGGGATTCACGATGTACGGAAGGAAGGGTTTTCCCTCTTCATTGAAGCGTAACAATAACTTTCGTTGCCACATATGGTATATGACCGATTTACATGTACAGATATTTATGTATATATTTATGTGTGCGTGATGCGATGTTTAACATATGCTGTATATGTCGAACTTTATATTTGTATTATAAAGTAAGATATTAATTCAGAATTACATACATTGTTTCATGTATCCACAGAAAAGGCAAGTGTCACACAGTAGACAATAGAAGAAAGAAAGACAGAAAGAAAGAAAGAAAGAAAGAAAGAAAGAAAAGAAAAAATAAAAAAAAAAACCAACTTTTATCTTTCGTGTATATATGTATATATGTATGGATGTATTCCGTTAAACGTTGAATGCATTATAAATAGTCATTTGCCGCTAACGAAGAAATTTAAATATTAGAATTTAACCTCAATTCTATGAGCGGATATATACATATGTGTGTGGTTGTCTGAAGCGGCATAACTTCATTTATTTTATTTTCATTTTTCAAGAATCAAAGACTCGTCAATCGAGTGCTTTGCTTCAATAAACGACTGTATGTTTGTTTAAACTTACTGTTTGGTGTTTTTTTATTTTTAAGAAAAAGAAAAAAAAACACTAAAAAGAAAAAATTAACGCATAACTTCCTGTCATTCTGGGAATTTTTTTTTATAGTCGTTGATATCTATCCCCTTAGCACATAGAAAACCATGTAATATAATGAATGAAGCAACAGAATTATTATGTACGCATTAGGCCGAATATTTTGATATCCATACATGTATACGATACTCATAAATATAAAGAAAAACAAGAAAAAATAAGTAAGAAAATTGTATTCGGCCGTGACCGATTCTTTTACACCCATCACCGCGATCCTAAAAAAACGAAAAGAAGTACATTTTCATACTCCAAACCATACCAAATTTATAAAGTGTTTGAGTGACAGGCAAAAAACACGGAGAACGAAGGTGTTCGCAGTTTTTGTTACGTAGACGCGTGTGTGTTATAGGCGGGCCCTTTGAAAAACTTGGATCATTTTCAAATTCTTTTGCGAATTTGCAGGCGATATCGCTTTTTGCGAACAGGAGAATGTTTACCACTGATGCTACACCGTTGCGCAGACGGACATTTGGAAAGATGAATGGACGAACATCCGTAGAAGGAAACTTCCTTCTGAGCGTTGCAAATGTTTTGACAAAATGAATATACCCCCCACCCTTTGGGGATGGGTATAAAAAACTATATTCGGATTGTGGCGACTTTCTTAATACTTATCATTTATGTACATATATATAATTATATATGCAGGCATGGGCTCAGAAATAGTATACACTTCACTTAGTGAGAATAAACACACAAAAAGCGTTATGAAAAAACACGACGGAAAGCATAGAAAATAAATCTTGTTTTGTTTGAACCTAATTGTTAGAGCAGTGTAATACTGAGCATCGTACCTTTTTTTTTCAGCCATAAACTTCACTTTCGGACTTTATTTCACTTTCAATTCACTTACATACAACAATAAGCAATCGTTGGCTTAATTTGCGGTTCAAAGGAAATTATTTATGAATAAAATATACCGACAGACAGACTTACAAATCGTGGGAAAGGAAAATGACATTCGCCAAGGTTGCTTTGAAAATATTCAAATCACATGCGGAAAAGAAAAAATAGGATGTAGAAAAGTAGTGTTCTCTTAAGATTCTTAGCTCAGAAAACTAAGAGATTGTTTCAATCTGAAGCAAATTTGCTGTGAAAGCGATAGTTAATTATTACCTACAACTCTTGGCCGTATCGATTTCAAGTGAAACTAATTAGAGGACTAGGCAGAGTTAATACTCGTCGTTAGAGTTTCATTGAAGATGGTGGTCCACGCGAACCCACGATTCCAAACCACGACTCAAACCCAACTCGTAGTCTCGTTTTGTACCCATTGGGGCAGACGGACTCTTTACACTACATGTACAGTACGTTACTGCAATCTCTCTCTCTCTCTCTCTCTCTCTCTTTGTCTCTCTTTAATAAAAACTTATTCTCACTTATTCTCCATCTCAAATAAAAGCGTATGTCAAACAAACGGTACTTTACTTAATCGGCGACTTTTTTGTAAGCTGTTAAGTGCTGGTGTTGCTGTTGCTTTATCTTTCTTGTGCGACTATAGGCTTAGCATTAAGTATCTGCAATATGTATTTTATTATGAGCCATAATGATATGTATCGTATAATGTATATATAATGCAAATCATATTTGCGTAGGAGAAAAGGAGAAAGTTCTTTCCGAAATCAACCGACCGCAATCCCCATTAAATATTAGTTAGTGCAAGATTAACGATCATGTAACGTTTTGCTCGTATCGTATGCCGTGTTTATACATGAGAGCACTCGTGGTACAAGAATATGTGTTGTACGCACAAGGACTAAAGCGATTTAAGTTTGTCTGATTCTCCAGAGTCTGTCTGATTTTCTTGTGTTCAACCTAGAGTCCGCAATTTGTTGTACACTGATGGCTTAACGTGAATGTCATTGGAAACGTTTCGGAGTGGATTACCTTTTCGTCCACTTCCCGTATAATGTCTAGTTTTGAAAGTCGATACATGAATATCTGTAAGGTGATGTAAGGTATCTTAGCGTGGGTCCTGGCCCACTATAATACTTTTACTTGCATTTGTATTTATGTTTATATTTATATTAATTTATATAACGGTTCTGGATTTCCTATACTGTGTAATTACATTTTTGTATGCCGCTTTACATTTTAAGGACAAACTTTAAGAAAAAGTAGGAAATCATCTAAATGCGGGTGGATTTAAGTACCCATTTAAATAATTCTAACGCGTAACCTGACAAGTGTTGTAAGAAAAATGAATAGAAATCAAAAAATTTGTCCCTTTAGACAAAGTCTTATGATTGTATTCAAGATATGAACAGACAGAGCAGACATGACTGCATCAATCCCGTTATTCAAGAATACACATGGATAAGTTTTACATTATAAGATATTATCTTACGCGTTTAGACAAACCTGCTGGAAAGGCGAGTACGCCGTGATCGCTTGACGTTTGGTATAAAATAAAAAATAACTTACATTTTCTATTCAAATTATTTTATTGTTGTGTAATTATTTCTGTGTTTATCACACATTCACATTCACATTGCCGCGATTAGTAATCACAATGCAAGAAAAGATAAATTTACATAAATAAAACGAATCGAAAAACGAATCTATTGAATGGTTTTACAGCAATTCGTACACATACCTCTATAAGAACTTTTACGGCATAACAATACGAGTCACATGTATATGAACTTCGATTGAAATTCTTTGTAATTTTTTAGACTTTTGCTAACTTTAGGAAATTTCTTAAACATGTGATTGTTTGTGTAATGGCCGTGTAATGACGCATACGGATTAGGGGAAGTATTGTTGGCTGTCTCGATAGGGCGTGTATACTTGGCTTTTATCGGAAAGTGTTAAAAGAGCTTTAAGGCAATGGTTTTGATCGAGATATAATGCGCACGTTATCAACACGCTAAGGAAAAAATGAACAAATTTTTATCTCTGATTCACGGGATTAAAAGAACGTACACATAACGTAGCATGTATTTATTCACAAAAGATGAGCGCAACAGGCCACAGAGGTCACATTTAATTCATATGTTCTTAATGAGAATGGTATGACAAATTGCAAAAACAAGTTAACACGGCTTACCACAAAAATATCTATGAAAAGCTAAAATCCAGCACATGTCGATCATGTTTGGACATGGTTACGCTTCTCGACTATCAACGTGTTTATAACAATGAACCTTAGAAAAAAGAAGTTTTCAATATCGGCCATTGGACCCTTGACAAGTCTACAGTCATAGCGGAAGATGAGACCAAATTCTTAAAAAGTGCGCTATAATTTACGATATCAGTTCGACGATAACGTTCTGGAGGCTTGAAAGCTTGCAGAAAGCACTGTCGCAATCTGACTTCAAATATTGGATATCGTATCGTATATTAAGCGCGTTAAAGGTCTAATTTCTAATCAAACACCCATTCTGCATATACGATGAATAGGTTTCCTTTTACAAAGCGAACTCTTGCTGGATATTGAAATAATTCCATCCAAATGGAATAAGGTTTTAGTGTTATTTGTTCACAAATCTAGTGTGGAGTGCTCTTGGAGTGCTTGGAGTCAAATCTTATCCTAACTTGTTTGCGAATGTCTCACAACACACATACTTTAATTTGATGCTAAAAAGAGTCTAATGGGTGCTTACTTAACTAGGAGAATGTCTTGAGTGTATGTAAGCAAGAGTCCACTTTCTTCTTAAATTAGATTTGATCAAAATTTTCAAGTTAGGAGCCGGTAAAGACTGAGTAAATTGTCAGAAAAAGCCAAAATTTACGTGTATTGACTGTGGTGCAAATTACAATGTTTGAGTCAGAGTGTAATTTTTTTACTTCTTCGAATAATGAGTTTTAGTGGATTTTAGTTACTTTACACTCACAAAGGCACTTAAAATTAGCCCCCGGTTTATGCTTGCATTCTTTACAACAATAAGACTCAGAGAACGGTTGACTATGTCTGTCTAATCCTCAATGCCACCCGCTCAGCGTCCCCCTGTCCTCCCTTCCTTCTCCTTCCCGTTCATACGTTTGTCTGACCATTTTGCAGAATCACATTTGAATCGATCTAAGTTTGTCTGTCCTTCTGTCCGCCTAGTTTTCTTGTGTTAAAACCACAAGTCGCAATCTTCAATTTTTTCAGAATCACTTCCTGAATCGATCTAACTTGTCTGTCCGTCTGTACATTTTGTGTTCTTGTGTTCAAACTGCAGGCGACAGTTTTTAAGATATTTTGATGAAATTTAATGCACAGGCATGGTCTGGTCCAAGGAGGAATGCTATTGAAAATTGTGCGAATCAGACCTCCTTTCGGCCAGTTCCCCTATAAAGGCTTATTTCCAAATAACGTTATGAGAATAACTGCAGGGTGTCTGCAGTAGAGTAGTGTCTTACCCTTTTTTTTATTTTATTCATTAATTGTTTTTTTTCATCTACGATCATCTATGTCATTTTTTTATTATATACATATAAGCCGGCAAAGCATATTACCTTGTTTTTCTATGGTTAAATATTTCATGCATAATTCTAATAAGCTTCGGATCTCCTATAGCGTTCTTTTAATTAGCGAAATTGCTGTTTGCTTACTAAATAATCGTAGCTGGGAAATTTTGGATACATTAAGCAAATTTGAACCAATGGTAGAATAAAATTATTATTAAAACTAAATCCATTCGGGAGAAAAGCTCTGTAATCAGATAGACAGATACGAATATACGAATATATGATTTTCAAATTAGCAAAGAAAAAGTATGTAAAATGTGAGATTTGTTTCACCGCAGTTTCAAGTTAATCAACTTTTACTTATTAATCTCCTTTTGCACGTAAATGCCTCATGTGTAAATAAACACAAAAAAAAAAAAAAGAAAACATCTTTTTATATGCTCGCATAATTTAAAGAGTTTATGGTTGTGAAGATAAACATATACAAATATAAATATATGTATATTTGTGTGCGTATCGTATATACTTACTTATGGAAAGTCAATGCATATTCACACTGCCATCGCGTAAAGAAATTTCGCTTTCATTTAGAAAAAAAAATTTTTTTTTCGCATTCAAATAAATATTTAACACTTTCAAGAGGTGAGTTATAAAAATTTCGTAATCAACTTTTTTACTGTTTTTGCTTTTTCGACTTAATGACCATACAATGTATGTGATAAGCGAATTTCATAATATGCAGAGAAAACTTTATATAATTTCATAGTGCATTATTCTTAAAAACAAAAACAAAAAAAAATGATAATAAAAAAATTTCTTTAAAAAATTAAGCAAAAAGAAAAAGAAACAAAATTTTTGAAAATTATTTTTTATTTTAATTAAATATTTTTCAATGAAAATATTTTTTTTTTCGCTCCAAAATTATTGTTTATTTTTATTGTGTTTATTTAGCTTTTATAATTACACTCAATTATTTTAGTTCTTTTGTCTTGTGTTATTTTCTTTTTATTTATTATTATTATTATTATTTTCTGTTAAAATTTCATTTTATTATTTATTAAACTGACTGATGAATTTAGTATGTGTGTTACCGCAACCACAACAAACGTCACATTAATGAAATGGATTCTGACTGAAGACTAAACCCGTAGAACCACTGTCGAGGACTGGCCAGGTTTTTTAAATTTCTTTTGTGTTTTTTTTTCAAGACTTCGTAGCGACGTTAACAACAAAACACAGCGTATGCGCCAATAAAGCAGCAAAAACAACAACAATAATAATAATAACAACAAAGTTGATGTTATAATGACGACGGCGACGACTACACGAAGACGTGTATGGAAAAAGAATTAAATCAATGTAAACGTAAAAAAGCAAAAAATAAATAAATAAAAAAAAGGAAGAAGATACTCTTAAGCAACCAGCAGCAACAGCTATAATGACTACAGCCACTGATTCAGCGATGACGACGAAAACCGTTGAAAAGAAAAAAAATAAATGCTTAAAAAGTTAACAACCAAACAAGACAAGAAAGCAAGCAGGCAGGCAAGCGGGCAAGCAGGCAAGCAAGCAATCAGGCAATGAAACAGTTGATTACCAATAGCCCAGAACCAATGGAGCTTAAACACACATAAGTATGTACGTCAACGGGATATGTTTTTAAAACGTAAACGTTGACGCTATAGCTTAAGCTATAGCTTTACTTGCATTGCGCAGAGTCTTGCTTATAAAGAATGTCAAGTGATGTCGTTTTCATTTCGTTTGTAGTTTCAATGAAAGAGAGAAAAAAGGAAAAAATCATTTATCGTACTAGACATGCATAAGTCTGCTGGTTAAGCTTTATTAGGATGCGTCAGCGGCATAAGTTCTCCTCTGCGTATAGTATGAGGCTTTTATAAAAAAAATCTCTCTGCTATTGTTACTGTTAAAGTATACGTAGATACGTGAACGCAAGACTGGTTTACATTTTACTGTTGCTATTGCTGTCGCTGTTACTGTCGTTATCGCAGTCGCTGTCGTTGTCGCTGTTGCTGTTGCTGTTGGCGTTGCTGTTACTATAGCTATTGCTGCCGCTTTTATTGCTGTTTACTATCGTTAGGCTAGTCGACTAGTGTTTGGATTTTCGTTCCTCTTTTGACAAACACGTTTTTGTTGATGTTGTTGTTATGATTGTTGTTGTTATTGTTGTCTTATATTTCTCTCAGTTTTGTTTTGAGCTCTAATTTCTAAGCAAATGTTTGCGATTAGACGATAATAAGCATTTAAGTGCTTCTATTTTTTTTTTTTCTTATTTAATCTTGCTTTCTTTTCTCTGCCCCTTTATGCATCGAAATACATGCTTAAGTTATATTATAATCTGTTTATCTTGTTAAACATATGTTTGTGCATATCTTTGTATATGTGTGTTTGTATAGTATAAATAGATGATTAAATAAAAGTTAAAAATTTCTATTTACAAAAAAAAAAACAAAAGAAAGAAAGAATAAAAGTTTTCTTCTCTTGTTCATTTTTCCCCCATTTTACACTAAGAGTGAAATTATTTCTACGTGTGAACAGAAAGATTTAAGACACAAACTTGCAGTTTAAGAATATTTTCTCACAAATTTATCTTTGTTTTTGGGAACTTCTAACTTTTCGATCGCAAATAAATAAACAAAAATTTATTACACTCTTATACGTATATATATATGTATGTTTATATACATATATATATATGTATAGAAATGTAGGTTTATATTTATATATGGGATTATATATATACGTATATACACGTTGATAATTTGCGGGGTAGCTTACCTGGTGATGAAATCTCTCAGAATATCATTTGTCTGGAAAGAAAATAAGCAAAAGATAAGCTTTAATGAAATGCTATAAATTTTTAACGATTTTTTGTTTGTGTTCTACGGATATTTGTCAGATGTATATATGTCTATATATATGCATATATATGCTTATCATGTACGTGTGTATGTACATGATTTATCTCATGTACGTATGCATGGACCTATATAATTTACCCCATTTTTATATATATAATGTACACCGTGTATAGGTGTGTATATGGTATTTATACATTTATATACTATACATGTATACATATGAGGTGATCGCATAAGTCCGGTATATTCCATGGCAATGTTGATGCGTGTCTAATGGGATTCACTCCTGCAATTATACGCTCTGAACTCCTCTCACGCAGCGAAATAATTGCGATGACACGTACGATGTTCAACAAGCAAGCCGGCTTTTCGCATAATGTTCCGCCAGAACAAGACACTCAAGATGCCCCCCATATAGTTTGGATATCGAGACTTTTGGTTTTTGCAGAATACTTCGGGTGGCCAAAAGGCGAAACTATCCCAAAATTATCGCCAACAAAACAGGCTTCTTCTTCAAAAATTTTCAAAAATTCTCAAAACTATCTTAACAAGTTATTCTTTAAAGGTTTTCATTAAAACTTCACTTGCCGAAGGTTACCTGCAAATCGGCCACGAATTGATGCAATCACCTGACATTACTTAAGTACATTATTAGCGAAGATTTCGTTAATTGAAAAAGTAATTGTTTTAAGTAATAAATTTAATTTAGTTAATTAATGGCGATTATGTCAAGCGATGCTTTTGAATAGCAATAATTTTTTTCTTCTTTTATAAACTACATGTAGAAAGAAAGTCAAAGAAGTTTACAGCTTAGTAGAAAGAAAAGTTGAACAACATTTTTTATTTCTTTTTATAGAAACATACCCAGCTTATGATGAAATCGATTAGGATCTGCTTTGCGGCATTAGATTGGTAGTTAAGTTCTGGGAGATATTTAAGACGAATATAAGAATTTATGTTCGAATGAATCGTTAATGTGCTAATGATAGGAGAAGATGCGCAGGCATATTTAAGAGGTTAATGTGATGAGATGTGTTGAGATTGATCATCGAGATTTAAATATCAAGATAAACATGAAGACAACAAATATTTGCAAGTATTTTAAGAATAAGGTCATATTATTTCTATAAGGTCGCTGTTTCTATGCCAAGGCTATGGAATGGAGGGTACAGATCAAATGCTCGTGTTATCGTCATATAAATAGTAGAAGATTTGATACAAGAAAAGAATGAAGGGGTCAGTCTTAGGTATAGAATGGGGAAAAGATATCTCTTTATGTATCGAGCTATCAGAGACTCACTGCAGAGCTCACAAATCTTCGGCACGTGTAATGTTGAGTTAAAAGAGCAAAATAAAAACTGTCGACGAGACGACAAGAGACACGATAGGAATGAGGGGATGCTTTAAATCTTTCATATTATAATAAAAGTTAGAATGAGTTAAAATTTTTATAGTGACTTTATAAGATACGTAAGTTTGCGACGTACTACTTCTGCAATGACAATGTAAATAGTTAAAGAAACACATTTAATGACTTTCGTTACTCTTCGTTTCAAAACAATACGAGGCAACAGCAACTGGTAGGAATCAACAAATGCTTTGGTTTAAACTGAATAGAATTTATTTTTATTCGGTAGATAGACAACTAGATATCGTAACGCACAGCTTACTGTAATAAAATTCAAGAATTGCTTCGGTACTTAAGTTTTGAGTAACATATGTGGCGCAATATTGTGGTCTTATAATTATCTAGATTTATGATTTAATTGTAGAAAGTGTAGAATTCTAATTAATTTTTGCAAAATAAATCTATTTCTTTGATGTTTGCTTTCGACTTAAATTGAATCAAGAATAAAAAAAAAAGAAGAGATTAAAGAGTTGGCAACAAATTGTGAAATGTAATATCATACAATAGTAACTCAATTTTTTTATAGTGCATATAAACACAGGTATGTAAATATCTAAATAAAATGTACGTATATGGGAATACACATACATAAGCATATAAGTGTGTAAGCATATAAACATATATGGGTGTATAAGTAAAGATGTATATACATTAGTAGATATATGCAAACATGGATGTATACATGTGTAGACGTCTAGATGCGAAGCTGCATGTAGATATTTTCGTCTGTTTGTAGATTGAAGTAGTACCAGGTAGCGCATTAGCTCTTATATTGAAGGATAGGGAAAGTTTGTAAGTATTTCGCAGTTTTCCGAATGATATACCCTGAGAACTCTGACCATTACAGCATTAATTTTCATTCGATTTGCTATTGCGTCTAAGACTCTCGTTCTATACGATTAAATAGTGTGGTTATAAGGTTTGTGTTAAGTAATAAACGATAAAGAAGTGAAAGAGAGAATACAAGCTCGTTGGTATGGAAAGGCTAAACTAAATTAGAAAATTGCTATCGTGATAAGGAATCTACGTCTTTCACATTATACAGTACAATTAGACAGTGGACTTACGTTCAACCGGTACATAAATCAATTACATAAACCAAATGTGGTGAAAGAAAGTAAGACTGTACCATTTCCGGATGATGGTTCGATGAAAACCTGAGGTCGAAAGAATTAAAGTTAACCCACCTCAGAAAGTACCACACAAAGCAATTCGATAACAAAGTATTCCATCTATTCTAACACAATGGACATCAAATCAAACATTATAGGATTCGAATCGAAAAGTAAGACTCCGGTTAAGACGATCCGTACGAATGCACTCTCCTCCAATACACCTCAACGATTAAGGTCTTCTTTAAGCGTGAGAGACGTTAGTGCCACCCATCACATATAATAAGCCTATATATGTTTAAATCGTACACCCAGCCACTTCCTAACATAGAGCATTAATTTGATACTCGAGTTATTCCTAGATATACAAATCAGATAATGCATTTTTAAGATTTATGCTAAATGGTGTTTTGTTTTTAATTTTTTCGGACGCAATCCAAATGAGTCGCTCTGCGACACTCGTGCAGATACTATTCTAGAATCGCTGCTCGATTACATCAGAATGGGGCCCGTGTGTGTGTAAGATATGTTCTGTATATAAGCATATAGAAAGTATAACGATATATATGCCTAATACGAATACAGGTAAATAGCACTGAAGCCTCTCGTATAACATCTTTTAATCGCAAGGGAACTTTTCCTTACAGGTAATATATAAACACGTGCCACAAACACTTGTGATGTAATGTCTTTTAAAGGATATCAGTGAACAGTGGTAAGTGCTACCTGATAAATATATATTGTATAGTAGATTATAAGTGCAAATACAATTGTACATTAGATACTTGAATTAATTTCCATCGTCTTTTTTTTTTGTTACAAAATTTGCTTAGTATTTCAAATATTATCCATCATTAGCTATGAGTCTTCATTTTTGGAGTGAAAAATGTGTATCGTAAGGAACGAGTAGTCAATTTTTTGAATAAGTATAGAAGGCAACCCACTGCTTGAGTTCCCCCGCCTCGTTAAAACTAGAGCACTAGTTGTGCTAAAGAAACAATTTAATTCAGTCACTTTGTCCTAATCTGCTGTTAGTGTTCATTGAAAAACTTTTCAAAGCTTTCAAAAGGCTTCACTTGCTAGTCGATTAAACTCCTTCCTCTCCATCACGTCTATACTCCGTTTCGGCAACAATCTAAAGCGACGAAATTACTAGCGCATGCTACTTTAATGATTCGAAAACAAACTTGAGCTTGAAAAAAGTTACGTCGAGTGTACCTTTTGACGTTTTAAGCGACAATCTCGTGTATATAAAATGAAATGCAATGTGAAGTGAAAGAAATTAAATCAAGTTAATTATATATATGTGCACATATATATATATGTTTATATATATACATAAAATCTGATTCTAATCAAAATAATTGCTACAATAAAAAAGAACAAACATTTGTTTATTCTTTAATTTTAAAGCCGAATGCCTTTTGGCAAATTTATTGTTTTGAGATCACGGTACGTGCGAGCATTGTTTTCATTTTCCACACTAATGAAAATGAAAGGAATCAGCATATAAAGAGACAGTAGAGGAAAAAAAATGAAAACAAAGATCAAAGAACTATAGCAAAGAAAAAAAAAGGATGCAAATCACACAACAAGAAAGCAATTGCAACTGAAGAGGCAAAACCAACCACGACTACTGCTATAATGTCAGCTAGCCAGGCTGTCGGTTGGCTGGCTAGCTAGCTAGCTAGGCAAACCAGAGCTTTAATACATCGTTAAGAGGCCACAAAAAATAAAAAATCAACTGTAGTCATACACAACCAATGCCAACTATTAAAAATCATCATTATCGTTTGTATTATTGTTACTGATGCCGAAGTTGTGTTTGTTCGATTTTGTTGCATGCAACATTTTCCAATCGAAATGTTTCGAAAAAAAAGAAGAAGAAGAAAATAGCCGATATTGTTAAAGATTGGTGTTTTATATACTTACAAATTTACTCATATAAAGACATGTAGTAGGAATTCATATGCCTCGCTATACGTAAATATAGGTATGGTTTTCGAAATTCTATGTGGATGGAAAATTGTCTGCCTTTTGGTTTTGCGTTTCTTTATAGTCTAGACAATTGCTGCCTTTTATTTAGTTCTATTGTTAATTGACTGCTCTTGTACAAGCAGTTCATATAAAAAGAACCAAAAAAATTCGAAAACATATTCACATGACTTTTTTAATTTTTTTGGGGAGAAAATGCGTTGATGTCGGCACCGTATCTGTATAAGAGAGTTTTCATATGAGATCGTTTCAAATTTTTCAGATATAAAATTTGTTTTCTTAAAAATGAGTTTTTAGCTTTTAAGTATTGTGTATTATTTATTATACATTATGTATTACGTGTTGTGCGTTATGGATTTTTCTTATTATGTATTGTATATTGGCTATTGTGTATTATGCATATTATGCATATATACTATGAGTTATGAATTACATATTATGTATTATGAAGTATGAATTATGAAGTTCATATTATGTATTATGAACTATGAAGAACCAATCTCATATTATGTAGTATGAATTATGAATTACATATCATTTATTATAAACTATGAATTCTGAATTATATACCATGCGTTGTAAACTATGAATTATGAATTACTTATTATGTATTATGAACTATGAAGAACTAATTTCATATTATGTATTATGAATTACATATCATTTGTTATAAACTATAAATTATGAATTATACACCATACGTTGTAAACTATGAATTAGGAATTGCATATTATGTATTATGTATTATGTATGACTTATATATTATATATTATGAACTATGAACTGTGAAGTAATAATGAATGGTGAACGACGAATTGTGGTTGCGACAGTCTGAATTATGAATTAGGAATTACGAGTTATGATCAATGAGTTAAGACTATAAGGCCAGCCATAAGTTACCAATCATGAAGTGTAAATTACGAACTATGAACCAAGAATGGTTTATGCATTAGGAATTAAAGATTGTTAGTTACATATTACGAGCTATTATTAGAGAATAAAGAATTACAAAGTATGAATTATGTAGTACGAGTGAAGTATCAATTCGGAATTATGATCAATTATGAATCATGAAAGGTGGTTATCAATATTAATCACGAACTACGGGCTAGGAGTTATGAATTAGGAACTATACTCCTAAGTTATGAACTACTGATTAAGAAATTATACATTGTGAGTTTTGAATTACGAACAACAAGTCGCGCTCTATGAGTTATCAATTATGATTTATGAATCTGAATTATGTATGTTGCAAGTCGACTTACAAATCACTAAATCGATTTGTCCCGGTATCTAACACCCTTATCACAATCCTTTATTCCCGTCACGCGATAGCTGTTTTCTCATACTATCTCTCCCCCCAATAGAAATCTTTGAGTACAACTTTAAGATTGCTTCTCGCTTGGTAGTACTATGGTAGTTGGAAGGAACGACTCAGAGCATCTGATTGCGGGGCATTGTCTCCGGCATGAATTAATAATAAATCTAACATTAATATCGATATTCGATAATAAGAAGACGGGAGTGCGTAAAGAAATTCCCTTTTTTTTTTTCAAAGTCACTTTTAGGCAATGAAGTAATTTTTTGCTCATTAATTACGCAGTCACCCATATGTAAATGTAATATATATTCGTCTTGACTTTTGTCATGACATTTTATTTTGCCCTTCTGTTAGTTCTTTTCTTTTCATTTTGTTTTTTTTTTTTCCAAAATTTATATCTTTTATTCTCCTTTCTTTAAAGCGCTGTAGTGCATCTAAGTACAAAGTCGTAAATATATGAAAAGTCATAAGTTCTTAGTCAAAACGATTCATATTCAAATCACAATCTCATGTTCGGGGGAACTTATTGAATTTACTTTTTCTTATTATTGCTGCAGTGGTTTTAAAGACGCTTTTGTAACAAATGGCAAACAATTGGCAAAATTTCAATAGAGCGCGTAGAGCATCACATCACGTTTCACGATTTCATAGTAAAAAAAAAAAAAAGAAAAAAGAAAAACAGAATACAAGCACAACAACAACAATATTTAAAGGAATCGTACGAATCGTTCATACGAAATGTAGCTGCTGCAGAGGCTGTTGCTGCTGCCGCGCGCGCTTATAGCAATTTGAATTACTGTGTTACATTTGAGCAAAAGTTCAGCAGACACATTCAAATATCATTGAGATTCTGAAAAGTCATGAGAAGGCCAAACAAAGAAATAAACATAAAATATCGTAAATAAATAAACGACAAAAAAACCACCTTTTAGTATTGGAACACTTTTGGTCTTTTTCTTAGTGCTTTTTTTTTTTTTTTTTTTTTTTAATTTTTTAGTGCCAAAAAAAGAGAAGAAGTAACACAACAATAAAAATTTCGCCTTTGAGCAAAATGAAAACAAAAAAATTGTCCTTTTTTTGTGTGGTTGATTTTTTTTTTTCATTTTTTAGAAAAAGATTTCTGTGTTTGTGCTGTTATTGCTGTTGCCATTGTGATATCGTTTCTGTCGGTTAGTTGGTTAAAGTGTCTTCTTTCACAGACAATAGCAATTGTTGGCAGTTTCTTTATCTCTGTCTTATATTCAATGGCCTAAAGTCAAAGCAGCAACCAGTACAATTGGGTGTGCTTGTTATTCATTTGCAGCCCTTAACACACATCCATACATACATACATACATACATACATCCACATATATATATATATATATATATACTTATATATATATATATATATATATATATATATATATATATATATATATATATATATATATATATATATA
>CCAG010002877.1:0-10987 GCA_001077435.1 Glossina morsitans morsitans
TTTGCAATCTCAGCCTTATCAGAGCAGCACAGACTAATGGTCGTGCAGTCTGGTGCCTTACCATGCATTGTGAGTATATTATATTGTGATGATTTGAAAACATGTCAAATGGCAGCTTGTGCTTTGGCCACTATTACCAAAAATAGTCATCGCGAACGCGATTTGGTAGCCGCATACGGGGCCACTCTACCTTTGGCGGCCCTGATGTGCAATTCTAGAGCTGAAATACAGAGAGCAGCTCTTGAGGTGTTACAGCAATTATCGCTTGGTTCACATTACCGTATTGGTTTGCTTCTTAAAAATAACATATTGTCTAATATCAGGCTTGTGTTATTTCAACCGTGGACCGATCCAGATGTGCTTATCCGCACCCTCATTCTTCTCTGTTACATTATTCAAGAGAGCAGTCGATCGCAAAAATTTGAAGTAATAAATAGCTGATTTTTCCCTGCTTTAATTCATAGCCTATGCCGGAACGAAGCGCACGTAAAAGGGTAGCCGCTGACACCATTTTTGAACTTCTTTCGGCAGCTCCCCCTTTTGCAGTATGTTCAACGGAAAGAATTGCTCATGTTTTGTTTGCCCTCTGTGACAATCTAGTCACGGAAGAGTTATGGGTCTTACAAATTATTTATGATGTGCTCGTCTTGCTGGAAAAATATGCTATCGATATGAGATATGTCGTTACATATAGCGATGGATTCAAAAAACTCGAGGAAATGCAAAGAAGTACGAATAAGGAGCTCTCTATAATGGCCATTGACATTGTTCAGCTTTGTAAATCAAACTTAATCTGAAACTATTGCGGGTATCTTCCAGCACTTTTTATGGTAATGTAATAATTTTAGGCATTTGTATACGAATTTATTTTGTTTTGATAAACAATTCAAATAAAGTCGGATTTCCAAGAAATTTTTCTTGATGTTTTGAATGTTTGCGCCTTATTTTGAAGCCCTCCACAGTTCTTTCATCGCAAATTATAACATTAAAAATTATAAATCTTTTGGAAAGAAAACACAAATTTGTTTCTGAATAAAGACTCGCTTCTCATGGAGCCCTAATATTGCAATGGTCGCATTACGTGAAAGGCCGTTGTCCAAATTTAGAAAACTTAACTTTGTTTTCAAAAATATTTTTCTTTTCCGGCTGTTTTTGTCGTACAGCAATAAAAGTGAGACGTTTCTACGTCGTTGAAAAGCCTACTTCACACAAGATGCCTTACAATTTTTCATACATAGTCCAATTCTCGTACAAATAAGTCGAGTTACTATAATGAAATAAATTTTTGTTATCTAGGAGTTGCATTATGAAGGCTTACCTTAGATGGGAGCAATTCAGAAAACTACCCCATCTGATGCAAACTATTCCTGTAAGTTCAATAGGCGGCGCTATTGCCACTCAGCGATAGTGTAATTTTGAGAATTTCAATTTTTTTCATACTATAAGTTTTTTCAAAACGCGTGGTATGAAAAATTATGGCAGAAATGGTTTCTCTCAATCCGTTTCTAATGCCTTCCGTCCTTGAAACGAAAATCAAATTGTGTCAAAATATCGCAAAAATTGTGGCCTATATGTTGAACGCAAATTAGGTTGATAGGCATTAGGTAGACCGACGAATACGAAGAAACACAGGCCGACAGATAAGCTTGTTGATTCAGAATATGATTTTACTTCAGTATGCTATATGTATGTGCGTACGCTTAATGCACCGTGTGCCACAAATAATGTTTAATGTTTAATGAACTTTTTTGTTGACTCCCTCGACATAAAATTCCAAGAAATTGCGCGATATTTTACACTAGCGCTTCTACAGCGATTGCCCGTTGCGGTCCTACAATTTCGATGGTTGACCAATTGTTGACAATCGGCTCTTAACATAAAGTATGGAAAACCGAAACATCCCGTTTCATAATCTTGCTGGGAAACTCAACTCACTATAGCTACTACCGCACATCAATCGCAATCAAAGCAAGATCTGCCGCCGGAGTTGAAGAGCGCTTCTTAATTACTTAGCTTGTTATAGCCTGTCTAAAACGAATGTAGATATTTGAATATCATCCAAATTGAAGGTGAACAACTTAATGGACTGAATTTCTTTGATTTACTCTCTTCAATCATGACAAAGCCAGACCGTACACGTGGCGAAATGTAAGAAAGCTTAGCTGGAGAGTTTCGATGTATAACGCGGATGAAAGGTTCCTAAGACCTTTAACGTTTAAACACCAAATTTATTTTATATAATTCCGAAAAAGTTTTTGAACAAATTTCTTTTCCTTTTATCTCTTAAGTAGGTATTTGCGTCGGTTTATGTCAATGACATCAAAATTATTTGGAAGGAAATTTTATATACACTAATTGCTACTTCAAGGATAATAATTTCTATTTGAGAATTATGGAGAATTAGTGGCTGGTTAGTAAATGTTTATTGTTAGTTAACTACAAATATATGTTTCATCACGTCAAGAAATTAATTTTGGTTAATGCAAATTTCGATAATAGAAAATAATTATATAAATATATGAAAATTTAATTTTTCTCTTACTACTAAAGCCACTTAAAAACTTGACTATTATCGGTCATGCTATGAAAATTGTTAACAGACTCCGTGGATTTTTTACAAAAAAGTAGTGGCCTGCGATAAATTGAGCGTAGGTTAGCAGATCAGTATGTGATAGTCAAGCAGTATGAGTTAAACTAAACGAATAAAATAAATATATGAACTTTAAATTTGTCGAGGCTTTACACTTCTATAAATTACCAAAAATTTCAAAATACATTTTTTTTAAATTACCATCGCAAAAAAGAGCTACTTCTACTCATTCAAATTTACCCTAAATTCAATGACGATTTTAGTTGAATTCTTAAAGGAGGCATCCATACAAAACATTGCGTTGAATATTGCGTCAATAGAGCAGGTAGCATAAAATAACAAACCGTAAAGCCTAACGTTCACAACAATTAAGAGGATCCGGCACACGTACACTGTACACTACTAGCTGACTGATTAGCTCAGGTATGCTCACATTTTTTTTTCTTCTTTTTTTATATGAAAAAAATTTTAAGTCGACTAATCTAAACCTGCCCGCTGTCCGTTATACAATTCCCATGGTCACACACACACATATATATAACCCGTCTTCGCCGAAACTGTAGAATGCATGGTTTACCATGTTAGTTTTTTCTTTTTGCAGTTATTAAACTAATGCCTTACAATTCTTGCTTGCTGTGGTTGCCTATTTCCTTCCTTCGGGCACTCTAGCAAAACCACGTCGGCCAAATTTTCTGGGCTTCCATGTGATAACGGCCTCCATGAACGATGGCAATTGCCCTACAGCTAAGCATCCCTATGAAACTGTATTAAAATACTTGTTTTGTTCCTTTTTTTCTATTATCTTTATTTTATTGTTTTAAATCGCAATCCCCTATATCTACACAGTATCGTTACCAAGACATCTCATATCTGTCCTTAACTTGTAGCATTTTATTTCTATCAACTTGTATTTGGTTTTATACAAAATTCCGCCTTTTCTTTAATTAACAACTTTATTCTCATACACAACTTATAGCGGCTTTAATATGAAAAAATTTTCATTTAATTGCAATATTTAGTTTTTTTTAATATTTATTTTAAACTGTCTTAAATCATTTTTTTCTTTTCTTTTTGGGCCTTTGACCACTACGCCCATGTGTTTGTTTGCTTTCGGCCGCCAAAGTATTTCTTTTCTGTCAACGGCCAACCTCTGACGATCTTCGACTGGAACTCCTCACCTTAATTTTATTTCAAAAAAAACTATCCTTATGCTCTGCGGACGAGTTTCGGACTTTCTTCTTTTTTCATAATTCTCTCTCTTTAAATAGTGCTACTGTGTGACCGGAGAATTATGAAAGGAGATCTTAATTAACGGAATTCCGTTATTATGAATAACTCTACTCTATTTGTGAAGAGTAGGGACAAAGCCGACCGACGGAAACGCTCTACACACATATACGCGGACGTTAGAGCCGATTAATTCAGAATCACTTTTTCAATCGATTTAAGCTTGTCTAACCATCTGCCTTCCTGTCTGTTTTGTTTTTTTGTGTCCAAACTACAATACTCAATTTTTGAGAAATTTTGACGCTACTTGGATTCTTGGTTGTGTTCGCGGACACCAATCAATTAAGAATCACCTTCTCAAGCAAGTTTCTTAAGCTGCTAGTTCTTTACCTGTCTACGACGTTCAAAAATACTTGAAATTTGACAAAAATTAAATTTTCTCTTGCCCTGCAAGTGTAAGGAAACTTTTGTTAAATAAACGCCTGCAAACCATTATTTTTCACTAATGGCGGTTTCTATTCGTTCAGTGGAAGATTTTATCTCTGAGTCTATTGATAGGATTTCACTGACCAAATGTCTCCAAATCCTAATCCATCTCCAAATAAAGCCTATATTCACCACTAAAATTGTAACCTCTTTTGTGTGTACACATTACATTACAGTTGATCGGTACTTTTATTGATTACTTACAATCGAAATAGCGCATCTAATAAACGTTTTGCTTTCGTAGTTAGATACAATCGGCAAGAAGTTCATTTAAACTTACTGTCGGATCCAACCAATCCAAGGTGCTCAAATGAATAGTGCAAATGGTGACACCGCGTGTATTCGTATGTAGTAAAATTTGTAAAGCAATAAATAAGTTCAAACAATAAATAAGCAAAGTTTCGTTGGTCGTAAAAACGAAACTTTGTCGACATAACTACCAGACTTGAGAGATGAATAGCCATTTGTAATTTTTTTCAGATACAATTTCTTGGAGACATCGAAAGCAAACTGTAGCAATATGAATAAATTTCATTGTGTGAAGCATCATTTTGACGTTATAGTTGCTGATAAGTACCAAGTATGCTGAAAAGTCGGAAGCAGTTCGGCGGAGACGTCTATTTCGGCATACATGTGCAAAATGATGAGGAAGTCGGAGTTAAATAAGAAAGCTTTTCCGCACATCATCCACGATTGCAATGTGCGGCGAGGTTATATCGAATCCGAAGTGGTGGTGTGGGTATTTCACGCATGTGTCTTTATGACAAATAAAAAATCTCAATATTCTTGTTATAGATTTGCTGAGGCCATCATTAAAACATTTGTTTGATGATCGTCACATTGCTGTTAAAACTCTCTGAACGCTGGCCGAGCAAATGATTGGACGCTTGGAGTTTATTCACTCTAAATGGTTTACACATCGTGATGTCAAATCGTCATTGTCATCAATTGTTTTAGATAGATTTTGGTTTAGCCAAAAAGTAGTGTAATCCCCAAAGCAGAGTTCATTTACCATATTGTGAAGAGAAAAATTTAAGAGTACAGCTCGTTACGCCTCTTTTATTGCTCATCTTGGTATTGAACTGTCACGAAGGGATGATATGGAATCGTTAGGTTATGTTATGATGTATTTTATCCACGGTATGTCGCCATGGCGGAAATTGAAATCCGATAAAAAACAACAAAAATATGAGAAGGTATTGGAGAGAAAGATGTCAACGGCTATCACATCACTCTTTTAAGCAAAGGTTTACCATTGGAATTTTCAGCGGAGCAGCCAGATTATGTGTATTTTCGTACATGCATTCAATTTGTATCTAAGTTTGAGAGAATAGAGACGTGTTTGCTTGCTTTCTGTTCTTCATAGTAACTACTTTTGTGCTTTTATAAATTTTCAGTTGACCATTCATACGGACTGAAATGCAATAAAGTGCGAATATTAGGCGTATAAATGAATTCGTTCTGCTGATATTGGTTGTTTCGTGGAAATCACCTGACGCGTTCAATTTTCCCGAAATTTCAAATATGGATAATATAGATTTTGATGTTTGAGGGATGTAAGTTTCAGTTGTTGACAAGTTGTCGTTCAGTACATATCAAAGTTTTAAAGAGATGGGTGTCTTTAATGGCACTGCGCTTTTCTGTGTTTTTCACTAGAATGAAATACAGTAAACTGAGAAACAGTTAGAAAATAATTTGTAAGAATTCGGGCGAAAATTTTTAGTCGTGAAAGCAATGGAAACTTGCATACTTTCAGTCTTCTGACACGGAAATAATTTTCAGCTTGAGGTCACAAGTTTTGCTGCATTCCACGTATTCTTCAAAACCGTAGTTCATAAAAGTTGAGGATGTGTGGAAATGGGCGGATGGTTATTTTGCCTCCAAACCGGCAAGTTTCTACCGCATTTAGATTGTTTACGAAGCTTAACACTGAGTTTAATTTGTATTTTTAATTGCGGGCATAAAGTAGGCAAACAGATATGACAAAATTGACTCCATAGTAGATGCGGGAAAGCAATATAACTACCTCACGGAGAAATGCAAACAGATGAAGCACAACTGCGATAGTCAGTATTGTTTTTTGTCTTTGATTTTACGTTCGAAGCGATTTCTTTAATTTTATTATCTTATTAATACATATAGTTTACAGTTTCTATACGGAATTTATTTCTTTACGACAAATAATTTATAATAATAATGATGTCGTCCCTCTCTACAGGCATTACGCCAGAAGCTCTAGAAAAATAACTGGGAGAGCTAACATCTACAAGCAAACGTGTTATAATGGGACGTAATAATAATGTATTAACAAATATTAACAAGCGAACACAAGTCTAATAGTTTTATTCTGTCATTACTATGGTTCAACGGTTATAAAATTGCATGTAATCGTTTTTGTCATTTTGTGTGAAATTTGGTATTCCGAAGCAAATATTAACACCATACCTCTCCAAAAGCACTTTGTCGCTAAAACAGGGTTGTTAGTTGTGAAAATCCCAAACTGTTGTGTGTGTGTTCCGGCTACGGCCGAATCTTGCATATACATCATCTATCACGTTATGGTCATATAAAACTTGGAGGTAAACACGCAGCTGCAGGTTAGCTTTCGCTTTTGAATACAGCGGCCAAAGCTAAATGTTTCATACCTAATGACCCCACTGGTACTGCAAGTTAATAGTAGAACAGTACATAGTAGTAGCAGTTGTAACGTCCGCGAACAAATTAAGGTAGGGGGTTTGTCAGTCTGTTTCCACCAAAAATGTCTCAATAACGGCATGCCGTTATGGGACATCGCATGATTTTGCGGTTCTTTGCAAATAGCGGCTAGCCGCTAGCTAAGCGAAGAGAGCAAGAAACAAAGAAAAAATCATGCGATGAAGGTTTTAATTTTTGATCAAAGATTGATTCGATGACAGAGACTAGGAGCGTGCGGATGTGAAATAAGAATAGCCATTCTCGCTGACTTGTTAATTTATTTACGATTTTTACAAGTTTTTCCTGTTGAACAATTAAAAGTAAAGAATGTATAGTAAAAAAAAAAAAAAAAAAAAAAAAAAGAGAAAACAAAAAAAAAAGGAATTCTTGAGAAACAGTGCGAAAAATATTTATAACTTCAAAAGAAGTCACATTTATAAATATTTAAAGTTGATACCCAAAAAAAAAAAAAAAAAATATATTCGAATAAAAGAAAGAAAATGTTAAACAAAAACTTATTAAGGAATAAAAGTAAAAAAAGGAAGAAAACGTTAAACGAAAACTTATTAGGAAAATAAATTACATATAATACCCAAAACCAAAGTTATTAAGAAATAAACAGTGTGTAATGTGCATACACATATATTTATGTATACGTTTATTAATAAGATGACGAAGTCGTTTCATATGATTAATCGGCAAAGAAAAAAAAAAATGTATGCAGAATAAGTATTAGAAGCTATTGGGTTTTTGTCAAATGTGAATAAAGGAAAACTAGAAAAAATTAATTATTCGAGTTTTTTTAAGAAAGCGTCGATTCGCTAAGGATGGATTTTCATTGAATAAATCAAAAACAATACTCCTTTTCAAGACATATATTAAATTGTGCTTAAAAACTATGCATCCGCGCCTCTTTCTAAAGTCTTTTGTGGATTACTCATCTGGGTTGCACGCCTAAAGGGCCCAACATTGTAAGATTTGGAAGCGATTAACGGGTTTCGCTGGTGTTCTGTGCTTGTAAAAGAGGGAGTTCACGTGTCTGCTCGTACATCGGAGTGTATGTAAAGGCAATGAAATCTATGGAAGGGTAAGAAAATGTGTTTTTGATATACTTCCCCGCTCTTCACAAGAAACAAATGTTTTCTCCGGTCTGTGCTGCGGTAAAAAATTTAAGGAGCAAAAATTTTTTCTCGTTTGTTTCATAAACAAGTACCAAAAAGAAAAAAAAGAAAAAAAAAAAAAGAGAAAAAAAAAAAATTATAAAAATAAAAAAAAGAAAAAAGCAAAAAAAAAAAAAAAAAAAAAAAAAAAAATGAACGGCTAAGGGATGAGATCCCAGAGCTAAGGCGGGGGATGGCGTGGTGCGAGTGCGTGGGAACGGGTTAGGGACAGAGACAGTAACCGACGGACGTCGAACCGACCAATGAACAAGGACCAGACCGACAACATTTTTATATCTATATATAAATTTTTTTTTTTTTTCTCGAAATTTAGTCTCATGTTACAATATGGCGCTCAACGTGGGGCCGAACAGCTCTAATTTCCGAATAGTTTTTTTTTCTTTTCTTTCGGTTTTCTCGTTTTTTTTTTTTTTGTTAAGTTTTACATTTAACGTTGGTCGCGTACGTCATTACAATATGGCGCCCAACGATATCACGAACTGTCTTAATTTTTTTTTTTAAATAAATACTTTTTTTTTCTTTTTCGCTTGCTCTCCTTCGTTTTTTTCTGTTTTTTTTTTTTTTTAATTTTTATATAGACGTTGGCCGCTACAAAAATGGCGTGCAACGAAATTTAGTCCCATGTTACAAAATGACGCCCAACGAAAACGTACCTCCACAGCAAACGACCTTTTCTTTTGGTGATTGTTGTTTTTTCTTTCTGCATATTTATATTACGACATACGTTGGTCGTGTACATTAAATACCGCCCAACAAATTTCTAAAAGTAAAATTTTCAAAATTTACTAAAGGTTTAATCAATTAAAGTTTCCAGTTTAAATTTTCCTAACGAAAGGTTTCAGAAATTTAAGATCCGCAAAGTTTAAAGTCCAACGAAATATTATACCCAGCTAAATTTCAATTAGATCTTTTAATTTCGTCTTTGATAAGTTGGTCGCTTGTGACTAATAGCGTCCAAAGAAACTCCGAACAGCTATATTTAATTTTATTTTCGTTTAACGTTGGTCGCGTACGTCATTACAATATGGCGCCCAACGCAAAACCCAACGCAAAACCCAACGCAAAACCCAACGGAATTCGGACCGTCTTAAATGTCTTTTTCTCTCTTTCGGGTTTTTGTTTTTCTAAGTAATTACGATGTAAGTTGGCCGCGTTATTACAAATGGCGCCCAACGAAAGCTAAACCTGGATAGCGTACCATGCGGAAATTTTAATATACAGTCAACAGCAAAACAAGGAAATCTTCGCAGTCACATCTAAGCAAGAAAAAAAAAAAATTGACCTAATCTAATATAAAAGTTGGTCGACCATTTACAAATAGAGTGGCTCCCCAACGTTACAGAGGCCGCAATATAGTTATAAAAATATTAAACAAAAGCAGGATTCAGTTGCGAGAAACTAAAAATAGCAAGTGCAAGCGAAGAGTTTACGAAGTTTTTTTTTGTGAGAATAGTATGTTTGTGGGTACATATATATATATCGAAGGAATTCCCAAATGTGTTATTATTGTAATTTTGTAATAGATTGCATAACGTCACAAGCCGATTCCATCAGTAAACACACGCATGTAAATTATGTGTAAGTGCAAAATTATGCACAATTAAAATTTTCAAGTATTAAAATCAATCTCCGGACACATACATGTACGCGAACATGTATCCGTATACATACAGACATATTTAGTTTTTCTTAAATGCATCACATGATTTACATGACGCTTTGTATTAAGAAATTTGGTTTTTGCTTTCATGGCAAGACAAGGAAATCATAGGGATCGTAAGAACGTGTAACCAATAACAACAAAAAAAAAAAAAAATTTTTTTTAACTGCAAGGAAGAATTGCTATAGAAGCTTAGTAAAAATTTATTGAAAATATGTGGGGAAATTCCAATCACGTGATTTCGATCTTTCTGATAAGCCATGCGCTTGGCGACTATCTCTGAACGACGATAGTACCCAAAACCGCCGATTTCCGATCCAGCTCAACAAACCATTTGGCATCATATTCGCGCACTAGACTTTTTGTTTTATTCAGAAAACGAATACAGTTTTCCGGTAATCCTATCAGTATTGGGAGGTAGCTCCCGAAGCTAATAAACGCTTTTCCAAAGTTCCACACATGTTTGTTCTGGTGTTATCAATGTATTCCTTGAATTCACTTCATTCTTAAACAGAGTGTCGCCCGTTTTAATTCACTCCCCGATTTCCAATATCCCAGGGACATATCCCAAAAAGAGGAAATCTCATTGAAAAAGTGTTTTTTTTTTTTTTTGCACTGACTTTGAATGCGTCCTCGACTTGAGAAGTCAGATTTGTGAGCCAAATTTCAACCCAATATTCTTACCCGTGAAAAAGGAAAAAAAAAAAAAAAAAAAAAAAGGAAAAAAAAAAGGGAGAAAAAGAGGAAGAAAGGAGGAAAGGAGAAAAAAAAAAAAAAAGAAGGGAAAGAGAAAAAAAATATATATATAAAAAGGGGGGGGACGCCAAACTGCCACGCAATTCTCCTGCCGAGGCGCGGAATTGTTGGGCAGGGCGGCAAAATAAGGAGGGGGTCAACGGGTGTCAGGGCAGTCAGGGGTACTTAACATTGGGGGATGCCCAGTGTTAAACATAGGTCCCCGGGTCGCTGATACTCGTGGTAGGGATGCTCATCGCTCGAGCTACGGCACTCTGAGGATTTCAGGAGAGATAGGGCCGAGGGACGAGTATCCAGGGAGAAAAGAAGGGGGGGGGGGGTTCCTGGCGGTACGCCCACGAAATCGTGTGAAACATGATGGGGTCGATCGTTCAGGAGGAATAGTGTCCACAG
>CCAG010002878.1:0-25322 GCA_001077435.1 Glossina morsitans morsitans
TTTTTTTTTTAAGGTAACGGTGATGGGTATAAAAGATTCGGTCACGACTGAATATAATTTTCCTACTTGTTTAATATACTATTGGTCTTCCGGTTTAAACTCTATGTTGCATGTCATAAGAATGAATCTTATTCCTTTGATAGTTAACTTATTTATTGTTTGTATTCGTCTTTTACTACGTTGCGTCATTTAGGAGTCACTTTTCACATGGTAGGCATTAGATGGCTATCTGATAAAAAATAACTGGTTTCGCACAAGAATCTGGAAGTGAAGTTAAATGTTTGTAGAGAAGAACATTGCGACTTAAATATTTCCGATTTGAATATTTCCGTCATCAGGACAGTAAGACTCGGATGGAAACTTCCGGCATACGCTCAGAAACGCAAGATTATGCAAATATTTAATAGGCGTACCTAAGCTTTAAAAAGTGTTTTTTTAAATTCCCTTAAAAGTTAAACTAGATAGATAGCACACGAGATTGTATGAGGAGAAGAAGTGTGCAATCAATGCTAAATACGGGGAAATTTTGCAAACAAAAAAAATGTTATCAATTACCAAATTAATATCATTAGTTCATGAAGACATCAAATTTATAGCTGAAATAAACTCGCAATTATTTACCTCTCTTAAGTGGAGGTTATTAGCACGACTGTAACGCATTTGCAATAAAATTTTTAAAATAAAAAATAACTATAACATGCAAAATACGATAAGCTATGATTCCGACGCAGCTGGCTAAACGATAAAATGTCTTGATGTTCGCTTTAATTTAAGTATTTACTTTTAGTATGACAATTACGTCGTCCGTTAAAATAATGTTAAAACTCTTGTCGTGAGCTGGACAATCAAGCGCTAAATACTCTTATGTTATTATTAACGACTATGAATTAATTTGTGTTTTTTTTTTTTTTTCTTAGCATTTGTTAAAGACAATAAAAACTTATCGTTTTTTTTTTTCAAAGTGTACTCTTAAAGTTTACGTTTAAAGAAACACATGGTTATGAAGGTCTTTGTGTATACGATAAACTTTTGTATTCAACTATATATCTAATGATTTTCAAAACTGCCCATCTCACGAACGTGATTGCGAAATTGTTGCAAATGTATATGAAGAAAATATTTAAAGAATGCTTTTAACGGATTTATTGATTGTCACGACAATGAAAGTAGTTTTGCTTGCTGTAGACAAGACGTAGACGTTTAGATCTACCGCTTGGTGTGTTTTAGTCTCTTTAGCGTCTCCTTACCTCGGCTCCACTATTATTTCATCTGTGATTGTACAATTCGCCAGAAATGATGCGCAAGTACTTTGCATTACACCTTTTCAATTTAAAAACATTTAGCATTGAACAAATTGAAAGCAGGGCACCAATCACTTTCAATTTTTTCTACGCTAATCCGCAATTTAAGACCTTCTTCGTCTATATAGCCGCTAAATATTTGCACTTTGGCTTTAAGACAGATTTTCCGTAGGAAAAGCATAAAATCCTTTGTTTTTAAAATATCTGAACAATTTTGGACTTTTTAGAAGAAAAGCTAGATCTTAAATCATACAATTAAAAGAAAACCCACAAATCATTTCAATTTTACAAGGATTGACCAAAGTTTTAACCAAAAAAAAACGAATTAAAATTTCACATAAAATTATTTTAAAAATTTCTAGAATAATATCCACTAATACTAGAATTGTTATAATTTTATATTATTAGCTAAAAAATCAAGTTAGATTGACGTTCGAAAAAAAAATCCAATAATCTTTCAATATTTTGATTATAATCCTTATGTTTGGACACAAATATCCAAAAATAATTGAAAAAAAATTTCATTTCATTTTAAGTGAAGTTTTAACAATTGCTTTAAGAAGTCATGCAAAAGTTGCTGTTTGTTTATTACATAAGCTTAACAACTTATTTCTACGCGTGCTCCATTACTTAAAGAATCTTGCCTTACGTTCAAATACATAGACATACATAGACTAATTAATTTTAAACTAACCTGTATATGAGGTGAGGCCAGTAATTGCATTAGTTCATCAATTAAGTAATTGGTGCAAGGCGGTGATGATAACACTTCAATAACATCACGACACCGTGATACAGCATCGCCAGGCGGTGCTCTGGAGGGTGACATAACCGTAGAACTAATCCGATCAAAAAGCTAAAAAAAATTAATTAAAAAGTTTTTAATAAAATTTGTACCAATCGAATAAACGATAATAAAAAAAGTAAAAAGAACATACCTGCAAAAATTGATGCAAACGATTATCTCTAAGCATATCACGTAAAACATCAGGATCAACATGAGCGTCTTGTAAAGCATATATATCATCTAAACAGTCCAAAATTCGTTGTACCGCCTCAATACCAGCTTCCTCATCAGCCCATTCGTTTAACATATCTGAAGCCGAGGCGACAGGCACTGAAACAAAAACATTGAATTTTCAACAAGCGCGAAGACAAAGTTACAAAAACAAATAAGAAAATTGTATTCAGTCAGTGGTCAGTCAGTGGCCCATCACGATTATCCTAAAAGAAGGAACAAAGCGATATTGCCTGGGCGCGGGTGATTTTTTCCATTTTGAGGGTAAATGGGGAAACTTAAATGGTACCTGTGTTTTACTTTATGTACGGAAAGCAAAGGTGTTCACAGTTTTTGTTGCACAGGCGTGTGGGCGTTGCAGACCTGTCCTTTAAAAAGTATCACTTTTGTGAACAGGAGCATGTTTACCACAGATACTGCACAGCTGCAAACGAACAGAAGAGCAGATGAACGGACAGATGCGTCTAGGTGCATTCCATGTCCAAAACTGGCCATGGATTTTTATGCTTCTTGGTGTTTTTGAAACTTACTTCTGTGCATTACGGAGTTTTTGAAAAAAGTGAAACTATGACACGCTATAAAATTGAGTAAGGACAGGATCGTCCATAGAATTTACATTGCAATTCTTATAGATATATGTGCTATACTTTAAGAGGAATAAAAAAACCAATTTTTTCATTCCTTCTGGAAAACAAAGCTGTCCTTGCGTTAGGTAATATCGTAGGCGTGTCTCTCGGCCGATTTTGCCCAGTTTCGATGCCAATTTTCTTGCAAGAACGTCCAGTGGTTACAGCTGCCATTTCACAGACGGACAGACGAACATGCTTGAATCGAATCAGAATCTGACTGGTATCAAAAATATACATATATTTTTTGTGAGGTCTCTCCGTCATCCTCCGGTGATATATATATAAAAAAAGAGAAACAGACTACTTACTTGAGTCGGTATCAGTACCGAACAGAGGATCTAATGTTGTTCCACCGGCTATAGCCTGCACAGCACCTTTCAATTTACGTCGGGCATTATAACGTTTTAATTCTTCTACCGTATCAGCCAAATGCTGACGTTGCAGTTTATCACGATCCTAAGAGAAAAGTAGACTTCATTAGATTTCTTATCTAATTCTGTAAAAACGTAACAAAATTTACCCTTATCCATGGATGTTCCAGAACCTCTGTTATTGACAGCCTATGATGAGGATTAGCCGCCAACATTTTCGATACTAAATCTCTGGCTGAAGATGATATAGATTTCCATTCGGAAGCCTCAAACTAAAACGAAATGAAAGAATTTAGAACAAACGTTTTTGTAAATCATTTTGTTCCATAATTCACCGATATTCGGCCTCTAGCTATTGACTGTTGTAATCGCACTCCAGAACCTAGAAATGGTAAACGACCTGAGAGTAACACATGCAACATCACGCCGGCCCCCCAAACATCACAGCCTTTACCATATAAACGACGAGTTACAACCTCTGGAGCCATATAGTGTGGACAACCAACACGACCTTAACAGAAAAAGAAAATTAAATTAATTACTTTTTTGTCCGCTTGCCTTTTAATTAATTTATTTTATTACCTACCATGAGTTTCTATAGTTTCTCGACCACCAGGCAATTGTATGGCCGACCCGAAACCACCCAATTTCACAGGTGCAGAATTATCTACCGTTGCCAGCAGCGCACAGGCTGGCCTTACATCTCTATGCAAGATATCGTTTTCATGGCAGTAACGCAAAGCTTCCAATATTTGCCTCATGTAATGACTGCAAAGAAAAAAGGAAAAGCCGAGTTAAATTTATTTAATTAATTAATAAATTATTTCATTCAGATCACATATCACATATGCATACCAGGCAACCGCTTCGCTATAAACGAAACCCGCTACAGCCCGCCGCACCACCTCGAAGCAAAGATCTGAGCCTTCCATACTAAAATATTTTAAGGAACAAAAATCTCATTATATATATATATAAATGGCGGCTAAATTAATTTAATACGCACGCACAGCGTTGCAAACTTACAATTCAAATACCATATAAAGCATTCCCTCGGAACTGTACGTCTCTAACAATTCCACTATATGAGGATGTTTTAGCATATGACATATTGTGGCCTCACGTTTCAAATCTGCAATGAATATATTTCGTTCTAATTAAATTAATAATGCCGTCATACGAACTTAATGAATGTAAATATATATATATATATATACATGAGAATGTAATTGGAAATGTGTGCTTGGAAAAATTAAAATAGATAATGAAATAATAAGGACGATGCAACGTGACAAACTTATTATGTTTGCATTTTAAATTCAACACATTTTGCTCAAAACAAATACGTAACACGCTCGCGCAGTAACGGCGCGCAACTGTCATCAGTAAATTGGATGAAGCAAAAAAGGACAAATTTATAGATATATATTATATCTCATCAGCGGTGGAGCAACCAAATTCAACGAGCCGCAAGTAAATGATTTTATTGGCTCGATTCTCAAATAAATTGTACACAAAAACCAAAAGGGAAAAGCAACAATGATTAGGAAACAATGACGTTTCAAAAATTCGCATGATGAAAATCCCCTAGCCTGGATTGTTATCTACATTGATGGAGTAGCTCTAACTTTTCATAAATTAAAACATACGGTAGCAAGTCACAATGCGAAAGACAATTCATATATATAAACTTTTTGAAAGAAACTTCAACACCGTACACCACCAACAGCAGCTGTAGTAGAAAAATTTGAAAATCATGAATTTTTAAAATATTTTGTTCAATCAAAACTGTTACACGATCACATTAGAAATTTATAAAGGGTTCAGAACAGTTGTAGCAAAAGTTTAAAATTCGATTTTTTGTGCCGTTGCCTGGACTGATTAAGAATGTTTTAAGGCTCAAGATTCTATAGAGTCAGTTATACTCTGTTCTGCTATGGTCATTAAAAGTGGGACCATGCCTTCATCTACGATTTTATGTGCATTGCACAAGCAGACAAGCTAACACGTCTCAATTGACTAACAGTTTTACGATGATCGAGGATCCTTCTTTTATTCTGATTGTTACAAAAGAAAGTGTCGAAGACAAGAATTCCCAAGCTTAGGCTATTCACATAAACCGAAAGATAGGACTTTGCTAGAAAATTTTTCCTACTTACGCCCACAAATGGTAGATTCCTTTCATCACCAACTTTCGAATGCAGTTGTAACATTCTCTTTACTATCTAAACTTCGAACGAACATCGAATCGAAGTTCACTTTCAGAATTGTTTGCTCATCGACATGGTCAGATTTGCCGCAGTCCATAAGATAGCATTGCAAAATCTGATAACATATTTGAATAGGTTGCAAGTGTATGTGTTACCGAAAACTAAACCTATATACGATTTAGAAAGGCGAAATAAATTGGAAGAAGAGTCGCGAGATAGTCGTGCAGGAAACTTCAGAAAGTGAAGGAAGGCTCTCGAAATGTTCCATATGTAACTGGAGCAAATCAAAACTATAGGAAATAAATATATCCCTGCAGCTTGTGCATGCTTTTCCGAGTTTCGGAGATGAAGTTTTTTACCTGGCCTACCTTGGCGAGGTTTGTTACGACTTATATTAATTTAAAGGATCTTTTCATTGCACAAAGCTTCGAGCACAACACGATTGCTTACGGCTTATGCGAGTGGAAATTAAAACAGTTGAGTTTCTTAGTGAAAATATTTGATAGAACGTCAAGATGTCCAATCACTCTGGTGATATACTCCATTCGTGTAACACGGTCACAGTTAAAAAGAAACGAGTGAAGGGAAAGAGATAGGCAGGTAATGGTCACAACCTAATGAATGGAGCAAATGTTATCCGTTCACCGACCGAACATTCACTAAGTGTATGTTTTTGCTATTATTCTCCACTTTTTTTGTTTCTTTTTTTTTTGCATTAGTAAAACGAAAGGAATATCTCTGCCGTAGCAATAATAATCAAAAATGATAGAATACTTTAAATCCATCATAGCAATTAACTTTTGCCTTCTCAAACTCTCGTCAAAACTTAGTTGTTATGGTTTTATCAACTATCGGCGGCAATAAAACAAATCGCTTAAAGGGTAATAATAATTTTATTTGCACATAGACAGATTCCTTAAAAATATGGTAAAAGCTTCGTCATGATTCTTGTGATAGATGTCAAATAGTATACATTCGAATCAAAATGAAACAAATGCAAGCCATCTAATTAGCTTTACTCTTTCTTAACATCCAAAATGAAGAAAGAAAGGAAAATCGCTTCGGAATTTAATTAATAATTGCGGCAGACAAGCTAATATTAATAATAATAACAACAAACAAAGAGCATTTGCGACCCATATATACATTTGTAGTTAATAATTCAAAGTGAAATTAGCAGAAAGGAAAAACGACAAACACATGCATACAACACAACGGCATCGCAATTCAGACAGACAGCTAGACGAATAGATGCGTTAGAGCGCAACCACCTCTAATAGGACAGCAAAGAGCATAGAAGAAATTCTTGTTTTCTAGCATATGCGAAATACACACATACATGCATACATACATGTGTGTGTTGTTATACATAACTATACATATATATACGTATATATATATATATATATATATATATATATATATACATATTAATTGAAATATGTAACGCCCGCCTCTGGAATGTCAGACACATTAAGCTCAATGGTGACGTTGACTATGGTATTACTTTCATAATGAGGATGATGATAATTATGATGATGATGATGATGATGATGACGGTAACGATGACGATGACGATGATAGCACACATTGAAGGAAAACGGAAAAAGCAATGAGTAAAGTTTTTGTTGAATTGACACACCAACACAGTCGTCATTGTCGGTTACTACCGTATAACCACGTACGCATATATACACACATATACATTCACATTCTACCACTAATAGTAACGACAGTAATAATTCAAAACTCTGCAATAAAAAAAGGAAAATAAATAAATAAGCCAGCAAACGACTGATGACAGAGAAACGGAAAAATATATATGAAAAATAAAAAAAAAATAATAATAAAAAATAAAGTAAAAAAATAAAAATGAAAAAAAATTCCAAGTTATAAGCTATGTAAATGTGGTAAATATGCACAATAACATCAGTACGACCGGAAAGCAACAGATTGTTGGAAGCAGATTGGTTAAAAAATCTCGGTTAATTAATATGCTTTTTATTAACTGTGAATTATGATATAGAAATTAAATAAGGAATTTAGAAAAAAGAAGAAAGTGAGATAATGTTTGTTTTTCCGGTTTTCCTTTCTATTTGACTATTTGAGTGAACTTTTTAACGACTTTAAGTCTCTTGGAAAATTGAAGAAAATAATTAATTACATTTTATTGCTTTAAATATAGGAGAGAGAAGTAAACATTTTCCGTCCACATTTTAGGTGAACAACATTTCAATACACAACTCGCGATTTATTGGGTAACAATAACTGAATAGAGGACAATTCGACGCTATCAGTGTACATAAAATGTTGAAAGATTGTCGAGATGATAAAATGACTAAAATAGATTCTATACAGCTATAGATTGGGAAGGTCCTAAGATGACGAATGCTTGAGTGTAAAGAGATAGGATTTCTTTCCATTCGTATCGAGATACAAAATTATTTAAATTTCCTTCTCTTAAAATAGTTTTTTTTTGTTCAACGTGAACAGTGTATCCAATTACTGTAATAGTCAACTAACGGTTTGCCAATTGCCATTGATTTGATTGACATGTGAGTGAGAAATACATAATATTTTCGTTTCCCAAAATTTCGCCATCTGTAATGCATGTCTTTCAGGTAAACTTTTCAAAAGTCTTTGTTCTGAGCTATAATTGGCTTTCGTATGAATCACAACAGATCACAATGCATAGTTCCTTAAAGTTATCAGCCAAAAATTTGGGCTTTTAGTTTGTGCGAGCGGAAAAACAATTGCAAACAACATTTAACGGAATTTCAGTAGAAACTTGTCTATACACACCACCACACACACCAAATACCAATTATCCATTACCTAGAAATCCAATCAATTATTCAAACTAAAATCCTAGATTTTGCTCTGTCACTTCATGTCAAATAAAAATGGCAAAGAGAACTTTTGTTGTCATATTTCGTAAAGTTGATTTAAATCACAAAAGAATTTCGAAATACACGATTATCGATCGCTATCTCTGTACTCATTCCCTATATAACTGAAAAACTATGAAAAACGAATGTGAATATGAATGTACGAACTAATGTTAAATATTTCTAAAAAAGTGTTCTTTATTGTTGAAAAAAAGAAAGCAAAAAAGAAAAAAAAGGAAAACAAGAAAACAAGAAATTGAGGATAATTAGAACATGTTTTTGATGTTTGTCCATATTGTTGGGCAGTTGGGCAGTGTTGTAACGAGCATAGCAAGGACGAAATTTTTAAATAATTGAGCAGCCAGAAAAGCCTATATGCTTGCCTATATAACCGCGTGCACATTCGCACACACGCATATATACATAGATATTTAGTATTCATAACCCCGAGAGGATATCAAGTAATATATATACACAACAAGGCTATTTATATATAGGGGTTTGTGTGCATGTGCCTATGTGTATTCGTGTGTGTGTGTGTGTGTGTGTGTTTATCTTTTACATTTGAAAGCATAAGTGCCCACGCTTACCAGCAGTGCTTAATCCAGGACTAGCAGTGAATTTCGCTACATCCACTATTTTAACGGCAAACTGTTGGTTAGATTCGCGATGTATACAACGACGTACTATAGAAAATGGTCCCCTTTAAAGAAATATTACAAAAAAATAAATAAACAACAGTTAAAATTAATATTAATAGTTAATAAAGGCAAGCAATATGTACTCTCCATACACCCTTTCTCTCTCTCTCTTTCTGTCTCTATTTCCCTCTTTATATACTTACTTGCCAATAACTTCGCATAATTCATAAACATCATCGAACAGGATTTCATCATCGGCCATGGTGAATAATTAATCAAATTGAATACAATTGTGACAGTTTTCCGTTCTTCCTTTTTGTCGTTGGTGTTATTGTTGTTACTGCTGCTGCTGCTGCTGTTCTTGTTGCTGTTGTTATTGTTATTTACATTTTAAAAACTGACAATTGCTGTAAAGTACTATTCTTTGCTCTAACTTCAACTCAGTTTTTTTTTTTTTTTTTTTTTTGATTTATTTATTATTTTATTTACTATTTTTTTGCTTAATTTTTTATTTGAATATCCCTTCGATTGTGATTGTTTGGTGAGCTGTTGTGACTTTCTGTTTCTCTTTCTCTCTCTCTACCTTTCTTTCCCTTTTCGACTACTTTGCTTTAGCTGGGAGCCCTTCCCCTCCTTCTATTGACATTCGAAAAATTCTTACCACACTTCAATCACTAGTAACTGATTTATTAACGAACTTTTTTATTGTGACACCCAGAGACACCGAGAATATCTTTGCACAATAACAAGAATAGTTCTTCCTTAAATTCTACAATGTAAAGTTAGTTAGTTATGTTGGCACTCGTTTTTTTCTTTAAATAAATTATGCAGTAGCAATAGTACATAGCAGAGAGATATCATTTTGCTCTCTCCTCTCCTATATTGCTTTACAGTTTGTTTTTTTTTTTTGTTTTTTTTTTTGGTTTTTTTTTTTGTACGTTAACAGACTTGAAGAAGCAAAGCAATTTTTCTCTTCTCAGTAGATTTAAGCGACTCTGTGATTGTTGATTGCGTTATTCAAATATTCATGTTGCACACAAATTAAAGTAACGACACTGAAATATTATTAAAAAGAAAGGAAAGAGGGAAAAACAAGAGATAAAAAATATCGAGCATTAAAATTAAATTCGAAGCATTGAAACGAGAGAATAACAAATATGTGATATACAACGATACGTGTACGCATATTTGCAAGGGGGCAAACTATTGAACAACCCAATGATGACAAAGAAATAAACGCATTTTTCACATCCATTATTGAATGAAGCAACAATTTACTTATGATTTATTTAACCTCTCAAATGCTTGCTTCATTTATAATTGAACGAAAGCTTGTTACACTGATTTTCTCTTCTCCTTTTCCCTTCCCGCTTCTTCTTCTTCTTCTTCTTCTTATTGTTATTGTCAGTCTTTAATCTTAAAATTACCGCAAAATGCAATTCCAACTTATACATATGTGTACTAAAAAACTGGAAAATGGTTGGAAATAAAATTAAATCACAAGCTAAGCTGCTCCGTATGGAAAAGTTCTTCTTCGAATTGCGGTATTGACGAAGATGTAGAGTACGTGTTCTTTTACCATAATCCGAAACACACTAAATGTTAGATTGACTTTAGTGAAATCAAATATGTTATGGTTAATGTGAACATGATACACTCCCTTACTACAGCTGCATACGTTTTGTTAGGTATTTTTTACTTTAAACAAAAATCTCCTTTTTTTTTTAGTCTCATTTTTGAATGAATCGAACTTTTTCCCACCTTTTATCATCGTTTGACGTTTCTCTAAATTTTCCAAGCAAATAGGCAGGCCGATGCATGATGGGAGCGAGAAGTAAGCAATCTGAGTTACCAGCGGTAATCAGCTATAAGCGACTTTTAAGGAGTTGCACAGCTGACAAATAGGGCGTGCATCTACTAAAATTCCAATCCCAAAGCCTCAAGCAACTTAATATTCATCTTTGTGTATTGTAAAGAGGAAAACTGAACTCTTGTTTATAGAGACCTTTTCCTTATGTTTATAGAGACCTTTTCAAAATGCAATAATTTTACTTAGAGAATTATGCCGTTAGTCTTTCCATGTTTCAAGTCACGCGAATAATCTGCAATGCCTGCACGATTGCCTGATGACAATTCAATGCACAACTTTTCCCCAGACTATAAAGTGCAATTTTCTTGATAAGATGTTGTTCGAAATATATTGCAACGTTAGAGCACGTACGACACTAAACTATTTTAAAACCTTCCTACAAACATTAGACAAATATGATTGCAAAAAAAAAATAAATAAAAAAAATACTAATAATGTATGCTTTAAAAAATATGACCTTTTTTCCCTTTAGACCACTGATATTGATTTTATCACAACAGCTGTTACGGTTATCAAACAACTGCTTTTGAAAGGGCACGAATTCGAAAAAAAAAACAAAGTTTATTATAGAAATGAGTTTTCCTTCGCTTTATCCAGTTTGATGGCGAGATTCATTTTATCGCAATAATTATTCATATTGCCTATGAAACACTCATAATGAACGAAATGTATATAGATATATACATCAAGAATTTACAAAAGGCCTCAGTTTTCCTCAGTTCCATTTGCGCTGATTGCGGTATTACTTTTCCACCCATGTTATAGCAGTACACAAAGTAGCGATGCAAAAACATAAATTAACATTTTTCTTTGCCGCCTAAAATAATTTAATGGCATACGTAGGTTAACAACGAACCCTTGCATCGATCAAGCGGATTGCATTTATTTTCATATTTAAATTCAGATATGTGTAAGCAGGAGCTTGTATGCAATAAAATAAGAAAGCTCTTGGAAGAAATTAGCCCATCATTCAACAAGTACATCGCAGTATACATATATATATATATATATATATATATAAGTCGCCACTATTGACGCAACCACATGATTTGTGGATAATGGCAAACCTTCAAACGAAGTGCGTCAAAATTCCATGATATGCAGTTGTTGCAGTGACGCTGCGAAGTTGTTGACTAATGCGTTAATTAAAGTGTTCGATTTCTGCCAAAATATTCTCACTTTGAATGACCTTAATTTTTGATACCGTTCGTGTTCCTAAAATAGGCAGACAAGATAAGATATATTTCCTTCTAATGCTGCTATTGATTGCAACAACTCGTAAATATGACATATGTTATGATTGCCTTTTATATCTTAATGAATAGTTTCTGTAAGCTAATGCGCTCAATTTTCAAAGGAAATTCTTTATAGTACTCATCGTCTTCTGTCGATCGGTATTTAAAAAAATATGTGTACATTATTGCATTCCTGATTGGAAGGGCACTTAAGAAGTATATATTCAAGACAGTTAAACCCTGATCATTTCTAACAATTTAGGCAAAAGTATTTCATTATTTTAATACCTCATTAATATAAAAAATTTGGGCCTTTTTTTTTTAATTCATATAACATTAACATAGTTTCCTTCAAGGCATCCCTTAGACACATCTGTTTCTGTGGTGGTCAGGGAATAATTTTGTATCGATTTTTTCTATAGATTCCTTTTACAACCGCATAGCATTACTAACAAACTATACTGTGGCGCCTTCGAAAGATGACAATTGGCAAAATAGTTACAATAACATAACATAACATAGTAACATTTATTAATCCAGCGGAAAGCAACTACGTTTTGAAAACGAGCCAAAAATCTGATAAAATGTGCTACATATAGGGTGTCCCAAAATTTATGCAAGATTTGAATTTGCAGACATTTGGGCGGTAAAGCGTTGCCAGTCCAAAAAAATAAAAAGACCGTTTAAAAGCTGACAGTTTAGGTTAAGTAGAAATGGAGCATCACATGAGAGACCAAAGCGTTTTCATTGCTGACCGATATTTCAAAAGTAATGCAAGTTAGTTAGTCGGCCACAGTCTATGGCATTAAGCTCACAACCATCCATGCGTTGAAGAAAGTATTCACCGCTGCATCAACGAATTTTAGCCATAGTTATGTGAAATGGTCAGGGAAAAGGTCGTGAAATTAAAGTTGGAGGATGCTATAGGAAAATCAGTACCGCAAAAATTGTTTTATCGGTTTCGCTCTGAAAGTTTAGATAGTAAATACGAGGCTGGTCCGTTCGACCAATCGTCGATAAAGTTGATGAAACTGGTGGGAGTATTGAGAAAGACTCATAACACCACTGCGGACATAAATATAAACTAAAACTAAGTTTAAACCGTTTACCTAGGACTGAGTGTAATAAAAACGTACGAACTAACGCTGGAAAAATTAATTGGGCGAATTGTGACTAAAAGGAAACAAAGTCGAGCTATTATTGAAAGGATTGGTTTTGGGGCATGAAAACTAGGTCACACAGGGCTATAATGGATGAAAAAGGTCAGGGTGGGAAATAGATGAAGTTTCGCAAACAGCAGCGAAATCTGAGTTGAGGTAAGACAATGCATTATGTCTTGTGGAATTGAAAGAATATCGCGCAACATAAGTTATTCTAAACTCCCAATTCTATTCGCAATTGACTTGGAGCGTCCAGAACTCATCAATGGGAAAAGATATTGTTTCCTAAACGACGTATATTTTTACTGCAGCGGTGAAATATGGAAAAGCTTGGCTCCATAATCCCCATGCAGTCGCTGCATAGCTTGAAACGTTCGCCGTCCAAACACCATTTTTTTCACTCTTGACAACTTTAGAGAAGCCCTGTAAAAGTCACTTGCTTCAATTTTTCGCCGAGAAAGCAGCGGAATCCTATAGTGAGCACTAGTTTTACCAATTTTACCAGAAAAATTATCAAATCTTATCAATCAAAATGACACATGTATTTGTCTTAATAAAATCCATCTGAAAATATTGAAATTTTAATGAAAGATTGCCACGAAACTTTTCCCGGCTCTAGTATGTAAAGGCTTCCATTATTTTTACGGTTATTATGACGCAATAGTACTTGTTATTTTTTTTTTTTTTAATTCTTAAACTTGTTAAAGTCTATTAATTTATAGCTGAAATCGTAGAGGATTCGAAAACTTTTGCAAATTATCAAGTTAGTATTAGTATTAGTGTTTTTTTCATGACTGCATTACATGCCTTATCACCAACTAAGGTCGTTGTAATCATACTGATATGCGACGAATTCAATATCGTATGAAATAATTCAGTTACGTATATGCAGTTCCGTGTCCGTACGACATAAAAGTGTCAAAAGTGAAGTAAAAATTTTCTCTCTGATGAACGAATCGCTAGAGGCTTAGCTGCGATCCGGTAGTGCGTTACTTTAAGACAAAGGCACACACAATATCTTACACAGTCTCGGCAAAAATGCGAATAACTAAAAACGAAATTTGATTTAAAAAATTGCTCTCCGCGGAAACCCTGATGTTATTTCGCGTAGATTAGTTGAAAATCCGTTGTGTCGTGTGTAATGCGACTATTCATTCTAACTTTTATACCATTATATAATTATAAGGTATTAAAATATGTGTGCATGCGTGTGTGTATATGTATTTAAATACATAAATAATTTAATATTATCAAATAGTTGATGAGTTTGCAACAATAGCAAAAGTTTACTTAACATCCACACCACGCTCTGTCTATACACTTATACGCTATTGGATGCGACGTACATCGTTGTTGGATGCATACAATGTTTCTTCGTCTAACCGTCGCTACTTACATATAAAATTCCCTGTCAAGGTATTGTTATAAAGTTATCTTGTTAAAAAAGTTTCCCAAATATGTATGCATGTATGTAAGTACGTATGTATGTAAGTAAGCTCTCGGTTACCTGTGTGTATATTTGAGTAAATATCTAAACTTTTTAACCTGTCAATCATACTTAAAGATTTTTATTTATATTCTGAGCAAGAGAACGGTTGGTTATGAAAAGAAAAAACTTGCTCTTTTTCTTGCCATTCTTTGTCGGTTAGTTTCGTTCAGAATTACTACAGCTCTCAATTTTCCAAATCAACTGGGTACCATAATGATAATAACGATGACAGAGCACCGTGATGTTAGATCTTCAATTGATAGAAACTTTATATCATTTTAATGTTCATTTTTTCTTATTCGTATTCTTATTTTTATTTTTATTTTTATTCTTATTCTTATTTTTTTTTTTTTTTTTTTTTTTTTTTTTTTTTTTTGGTCTTTTATTTTCAGTTTGTATAAACAGAAATCTTTCATCCTTTCGTACAAGTGTAGGAATGGGAAATATTTGTGTTATCGGATGTGTGCCCCAATAGCATACAAAAATACGGCAGTAAACGCATCAAATATCAAAACGCATAACAGTTAACAACTAGCAGCCCTAAGAGCAAATATAAAAAGCGGAGGTAAGCAATGTATTCAAGTACTTAACTGAAACGAAGTGGGAAAAAATAAATGTGATAAAAAAGCGAGGGAATTGCGTTGAAATTCTTTTTTACTTGTTTTCCGGGAATTCTTGGTGGCGGGGGAGCCATTTATTCATTGACACAACGGAAGGAAGAATTCATTTTTGGAACGCTTCTACCATAGAAGTGAATTTTTTCCTGCCATTTACACAGTTATGCTATGCGTTGTCATTTGATGTTAATCAAAGAAATGTAACAGTTTTTCACTAAACGCTTATAATGATGGCTGATTTCATTTCGTCTTTTTTTCTCTTTTTTTCTTTTTTTTTTCTCACTTATCATTTAATACGGATATTATTGTGTTAAGAGAATTTCATCTCCTTCAACACATTTGCAATTTTGATATTTTCAACTTTTCAATTGTTCAGTATACACACTGTCTTTCTTTCTCCTTTATTCGTCGCTAGGATGAAAAGATATCTGGATCATAAGAAGGGACGACCTTATGACGCCTCAAGGGAAACCCTAGCATATTTCGTTTGCCGATAAACGGTCGAGTTAGTCAAGTTGTCCTTCAGAGGAGCATTGAACTTAGAAAGAGAGCTCTATCAGGTTTAGGGAAACAAGTCTTATAAAACCTTGAATAACATGCCAAGTCAGGCATTTTTCGTGCCACGAAAACCGTGCCCAAACAAACAAAGTACAAAGCATGTTACGTTTTCCATCAGGCCAGGATCCTGAACTAATTTCCGCTCCTTCTTTTGCCCGTTCTCGTTCACAAAAATGATGCGTAAATGAGAAGTATTTCCGATATATCCGAAAATTCAATACAAAAATGTACCTGGTCGCCTATCAACAAAGCACATTACAATATTTCTGGTACCTTGCCTTGAAGTCTAAATCCGCGAGCAGAGAACGAGAGTGCACTAGATTTAGTTCCGTTGTTTTAATTTTTAATTAGCGTAAAATTTGGAGTCGAATCAATCTTGTCCGTGCTATCTGGCTCTTGTCTACTATCAAAGTACTGATACAGACTTAAGATAGAAAAACGATTCTTTGCATGTGTGATCAAAATGAAAAGGTCAAAACTGAAAGAGAAGCGAAACGTTCACCACAGCTCACAATCCATAGCAAATGTTAGTCTAAGATTTGGTAAAACGTTGTCTGATATGTAAAAATATCTCGAAGAGAGACAAAAATGAAATTTACCATCAGCAAGAGATATTTATCTAAAACCTGATACATCCTACACACAGTCAAGACGTTAGTGTAAAGTGGACCAACGAACAGCTTAAAACTTACAGTTTACGAAATGTGCAGCAGTTAGTTCTAATGTATTGGTCTGAGGTGATGATCATCAAACATTCGCCCTAAGGCAAATACATTTTTTCTACTTCTCTTAACGATTATAACTTACACCGCTTGCGGTAAAGGATATATTAAGTTAGTGCGGTCGTACGCAACACGCAAAAGGGCTTAATATACGAAGAGGCACACCTTTTTATTAAACCGATCGATTAAGAATCATAATCCGAACTGATCTACGCGTGTTTGTACGCCTGGCCGTCTAATGACTGTTCATATACTTTTGTGTTCAAGCTGCAGGCCGCTATTGTGACCGTGTAGGATCGGTCCACTGTTTCGATCCCTCGTCATATAACGCTCTGTCCTGAGATGTCGTTATATGGCGAAAAACTGCAGTTTTCAAAATTTCTCGGCAAAAGTGGTTGAGCAGTAATGTTTCGGCATTCAACATTGGTGTGAAAGCTTCGGACGGGAGGGGGTGAGGGGGGGGGGGGTTTTTTAAAACCCTCTCATATACTCGTTCCTGCGGAAGTTGAAGCTTTCTGTGGTAAAAAGGTCGAATTTTCAATATTTCATGGGGACAATTGACTCTCAATATTAATTAGCAAAGAAATGCGCCTTACAGAATTTGGACCACGTAGATCTGTTTTTTGATTAATACCGCATGTAAGGATTCGTAAGCCTCTCTCTCTCTCTCTCTCTCTCTCTCTCTCTCTCTCTCTCTCTCTCTCTCTCTCTCTCTCTCTCTCTCCACATAAAATATCTCATGACCAGTAAGCTCTTCGCAAAAAAGTTTCATTAATGGTAGGGAATTTGGATCAATAGGTCTACTTTTTTGGACCCCAACATATACGGGCGCCATTACGAAGCACAAGGGAGAAAATCTAACGTTCCAATAAGCGGGCTTTTCTAAAAGTTATGGCCTTCCATGAAAATAATGTGTACTTTTTGGTGTATTATTACCAAAACAAGCGAACAACTGCAGTCGGCGAAGTGATGTAGGGTAAGTATAGTCGGAGCTGTTCGACTGTAACGTTCTTATTAGATTGGAAATAACAAAACTAAGGTCACTAAACCTGCTATGGGAACATTACGCGATTTGGACAAGAGCCATTTGAGGCTTGACACTTTCGAAATTCAATATGGATTTTTTTCTAAAGAGATCTGTATTTTTGTCCCTGTGATTATTGATCAATCTGTTAGATTCTTCTAAACCCAACAGCATTGTTTAATTAGATTGTGAGAACTATCGTTTAAAAGCAAATGTTGTTGAATTAAACACGCAGAGAAGACTCTAGGTTCCATACAAAAAATGAAACACCATATGTCATAAATTTTGTAAATCATACTCCCTCCGGCTCGGTTTCTGCGAAGCTACACTAAAACTGTTCGATCCGCAATACCGATAACTTCAAACTATTTAAAAATACAAACGTTTAGAGTTTTATTATGCACTGCTTTAATAAGAAAATTTTGTTCAGATCTTAAACTACGATTTAAACGCTATTATATCAAGGGAAATTGTACGTCACACCTCACGCGGTGCGTAAAAGCACATTAGCGAATAAGCATGAATAAAATTCGACTTTTTATTAAGGATTTTTCTCATCGAATTAGATTTTGCACACTCAGCTGTTTCGCAGGCCATACGGTATATTAACCCACATTGTTAGAAGCTTATAAATGAGATCTTTAATTTTTCCAGTTTAATTCAAAATTACATTCACATTCAAACGGATAATAAAGTTCTTGAGAACACGTGATCATGTCAAACATACGACGACCTGTCGTTGCAAAGAAAATCTAGGAAGATATCTTGAATTTTTGTAAGCAACAAGGCGCGAATATTTACTTGCTTCCTAAAAGCCAATCTGTTGCATCGTTACTTTTGGCTTTTCACGGAACACTTATGCTCTCATTCTCTTCACTGGAAGTGTATGATTGCAGCACAACTCTAATTGATATACAGAAACTTTCACTCGAATACTTAAATTTTTTTTTCTTTGTTTTTGACAGAATCTTTAAAAAATTGCATTTTACATCCTTGACTATGCGGTAGATTTCTAATCCCAAGCACGTATTTTCTAATCTCTATAGTTTTACTTGACCTTGGCAACCCTTAAAATATTTGGTGAGAGAGAAAAATTTTGTCTTAAGAGCTAATTATGAATTTAAAGAGAATTTAAAGAGAAATGCAGCCACCGTTCCTATAAGGAATCACTAAAATTCATCAAATGAAATGAATATTGAAATTCCTTTTGATACCTTGCGATACTGTTGCCGTTAATTCCTTGTATTTCTAATGTTTGGTTTTATTTATATATACACATATGTATATGTATATATATATATATGCTATTTTTTTTGTCACCGTCTCTGCTTCTTCTTATGATTTTCTTTGCACATCACTAATACACAAACATGGGCGGATGCCTTAATTAATACACAAGATAGCATAACCAAAATTACAACAACACAATGAAATTCGTTTGGAAACCATTAGTTAAGGATTGATTATAGCTTTACACTGCACGACAAATGTAATGAACATAGAGAAGAACACATACCATCGCATAATACAACATCGAACTGCCTATCCCAATACCATCAATCAGATGTTATAGTTATTGTTTCTGAAACTTAGGGTATGTAGTAGTTAACTTTTCCGTACGCTAAGGGCGGTGACGTTGGATCCTTGATGATGCTTTACGATATACATATATATACACGTAGAGTACTTTATAATCCATTGCACATTACTATAGTTGATGGTGTGGAGATGCTGCTGTAGTATATATTGTCTACCTAACTGTCTGTCTGCCCGTTTACCTTGCAACTTATACACGTTTTGTATGTAAGTAATAACAGTCAATGGGTAACGGTTTCTATCCCTGCCTCTCTTTAGACAACTTGTTCAGTAATCCTTAAGAAATTACCTTTCGCGAGAGCATTTCTATTTCTCTTCTCTTCACATCCCAGTGTAACTCACCCCGCATTAAAAATTGATTAATTCTTTCCTTTTTTTCACATATTTCACAAATATTTTAAAATTCTATTAATGACATTTTTCGCGTTTACATTTTTCTTTTGCACTCATTTAACTTTCATTTAATTGCACTGTGTATCTTGTGGTTAGATTGTGAATAAACAAAAAAACTTTTTTTCTTACTTTCTCAATAGTTTTGTTTACACATAAAAAAAAAAAAAACAAAACTCTCGACCGTGAACAACAAATTTGTGTAAAGTATTTACGAGCCACTGTCTGTGTGAAAACTATTTTCGTGTAATATGAACTTTACAATAGTAAAGCCAGTATCACACATCTACGGACGTCATATGGTCGAGAGTGGTGTAAACTTCTTTTGATAAAGCACATCAACCCGATAAAAACGCAAGCGATGTGCTTGATATTATTTTAATATTTAATTTCTATATTTCACCTGATAAACATTCTCTCAAACGTTATTTTTATTTATCTCTTATTTACATTTATATTTAATCCAACACAAATAATTGACATTTCTAGCTTTAGCTAACGCTACAGATCTTATAAAAGCATTGTTTCCAATAAGTTAGTTAGTGACGTGTTATATGTATGTGACAATAGACTAACAATATGAAAGTGTAAATACATCTTTGATTTAAAGCCCCCTTACATTGATTATGGTATAGCCAAAGTGAAATTTTGCTGAGTTAAAAGTGCAGAGATGCCAACTGACTGAATACATACTCCGGGAATTTCTTATCAGTTTATTCTGTCTCTTAAAACGGTAGGAAAATTAATATTTCATTGCTTTATACTCTAACCGCCACAAGATGGCGTCAAATACTAAACATCTTATCGTCGTTGCTTGGTCAACAGGATAAAAAGTGAAGAATTTATAAAAAAAGAAAATTCAAAACAATACGAAATGTAATTATTGCTCTATAGCTACCATATATATGTCTATTAACTCATATGGAAGGCTCTTTTTATATGGTAATTACTTTTTTCGTTGTCTGACTTCAGGCGGCAATGAAATTCTTTACATTTTTTAAATTTTTCGTAAAAAAGTATTGATTTTTTTTTTAGGAAAGCGTTGAAGCAAAGACTCTACGTTTTATTAAAATTATCGCAATTTTTAGATCTTTCATTACAATATTATAAATAAAGGATAATTTTTGGGTTTGGATAAACGTTTAGAGAAGTCATCTAAGCATACACTTATCTATAGAATTATATCTACGTGTAGCCTTAATTAAATTAAATACATTCTATATCAAGTTCAATAGCATTATCATCTCTTTCGAATATTTGATATAAGAACAGAGACATAAAGATGTGACGGTCGTAGCTATTTATATATATTCTATGTAGTTTCTTATCTTGATTTTTAAATAATTCCAATATTTAATTTTGTAAATGTTTAAAATACATAAATTAACGAAAGTCTTTGAAAATTGAAATATGTTTCAAGCAAAATTACATGTTTTCTATTTTAGAACACTTTATGCTCAGTATACTAACAAATCGAACTAATATTTGGCTTAGAAATCGAGATAGCATTTCGTGTCTTCAGCGTCAACGCATATCCAGTGAAAGGATGAGATCGATATGTAGAATCATATCGGCCTCGGAACACAAACTCTTATTTGAAGGCTTCGAGCAGGACTTTGCACAAAACTGTCAAGCAATCAAATCAATCAAAATTTTTCCGTTTTTGACATCTTAAAATGGCATTCCCTAGGTACTTAAAAAAAAAAGTTTCTACTTAAAAGAAAAACTCCAAAAGGCTATAAATGTATATACATATATATATATATATATACATATACATATGTATATTGTATATATTATTGTATATATTGTATATAACCTACGATTTCTTCCTCTTCCAAAAAGCTTTTTCTGAAATAAAACAAAATGGACTATAAAAATGTTTTCAAAATATCATTTGTAATTGTTGTCACATTGTCCTACCCTAACACACATGGCTCGAATAATGGTGTTCACTACGTACTTCAAATTCTTTTACAGCTAGAATTTTCTTAGTTAAAAGAAAATACCGAAAATGCTATAAAATGTTTTGTATATAAAATGTTATATACGGGCTTCTTCCGGTTCCAAATAGCTCTTCCTAAAACCTTCCTATATACATAACATATATATGTGCTTGCATGTATTTCAGTCACTTTGTCACTTTAAAAAGGCATTTATTGAGAAAAATTGGTACAATATATATAATCAAAATATTTTCCATCATTTTCTACAACTTTGTCCCATCGTTTTGGTAACATGGCGATACCGTATTGAAAGAACGATATTGGTTCGGCAGCAATCTAATCATCGACCCACTTTCGCCCTTCGTCAACATTTCGAATCTGGTCAAGTGATAATCAGAGAGAGCTATGCCTTGAATAAGCTGAGTGGGACAGAACTTCCCATTCGACTTGCAACAATGCATCGTTCACAACTGTACCAACGTGTAGCATTGTCAGCAAGGGGATAGCTTTGTCTCTGTTGCTGGTCTCTTTTGCAACAATACATAGTTAAATTTGTTCAACTGATGTCAGTAGACATCTGCAGTAACAATTTTATTCGATTTTAGCAGCTCGCAATACACTAGACCTTGCTGATCCCACCATAAGCATGACAAAAGTTTATGGTCATGAATATTCCGCTTCGGTATCGATGCCGATGGCTTTCGTATACTTTCCCATGCAGTCAGGATTGTCATATGTAAGTGCACTTTTCATAGCTAGTGACAATGCCTGACAAGCGGTGAAACCACAATTCAGTTCGAAATGGCATCTTCAGTCAATTGGTATGGTAGCCATTTTCTCTCTTTTTGGATCTTTGCAATCCTTCTAAAAACTACTTCCACTACTGATCAACCTGACACATTGTAATACTCAACATGTAATATGTGCTCTGAAAAGTGAAGAATGTGTTCCTAAAAGCTTTTCCAAACGTAGATGAAGTCATAAATAACTTCCAGTAGAAGCAGGTTGCCAGAATATATGTTCGCGTCTACCTACTACAAGCCGTCAGAGCAAAAGAATTTTTGCTTTCATTAAAAAGAAAAAAGAAGAATTCTGAGAATTGTTCTATGCGATGAACAATTTGTTAAACTTGTTGTTCATAACTTCTGAAACAGAATGGCTAAAAGAGAGAGAGAGAGAGAGAGAGAGAGAGAGAGAGAGAGAGATATTTGTCATGTGACGCTTTCGGAACTTAAAAATGTTAATAGTGCTAATAGAGCCTTAGGATATTCTTAGTCTGTCAATTCGCCAAATGCTTTAAAAAGTCGTCGAAATATTGCTCAGAGTTGTTTCCGCTTCCAAAAAATTTTTCCAATCTGATAAATCAACCAGGAATTGTGCTGGAAATGTTTTGTTCTTAGACATAAATTTACCATTTTCAGGCTGAATACATACTTTGATTTCGAAAGTCATCGACAGGTTATTAAGAATTTCTAGCTCAGAAAAGTTTTCCTAATCGCGCTTCAACGCTAAGAGGTTTATTCTTAGACTTGCCGTTTTACCAGTGTTCATATATAAGACTACATAACTTAAGGTACAGTGTAGTGGCATATGGAACATTTTCGCAATGCTCTGTTAGAATACTCCTCTGAGAGGTCAGTGAATAAGAAATGCCTTGAACTTAGTTCAACTTAATATAGTGTAAAGCGGCCTTTTTAAAGTGTGATCATAACCTCTCATATATCACATGTGAAATTCTTCTCATTCTTTTATTGTTTTGTATTTGTTTGGGCGCATTAATAAAATGCCGTTATATGCTGAAAATGATATAAAATCTTTAGGTTTTCATAGCTCTCGCAAGCTGACCATTTGTAATACATTCACGGTCATCCATACGCCGGCATATACATACATAAACGCGTGTTTTGATTACACATACGTAAATCTTCATTAATTGTAAAGAAATCTTAGAAGCACGGCTTTTGTAAGTAACTTTAACATGTGTATAGACACAGTCGAGGCATAAGCTATTGCTTCATAATGAAAAATTATTTCTTTTCGTTCGTCTCTGATTTCATTTTATATTGCGGCAACTTGTAGCAGTGTCTTCGAATATGCAGAACTGTATATAAACGGATATGTATATGGGCGAATGTATTTGTGCGTCTGTATGTTTTTGTGCTTTCACGTTACGAAGGTTTAATGATTACCGTTTTTCTAGGTTATTACTAATGATGTGTTTTTTATGAGAATTTTTCCAACATCTCTATATTTTACATAAATGTAATACTATTGTCATATACATATGTATACATGTGTACATGCTCCCAGTGTATAAGCAATTAATTCTAGGAAATTATGTTATAAGCTAATTAGTAATGAAATTTTGTTAAATCATGATTCGCTATAAGAGTATTTGCTTCTTCTTCTGTTTTCCTTTTTTTTTTTTTTGTTTTTTTGTTTTTTTGTTTTTTGCATCCATCAGTCATCATGAAATTCCTCTGTAACATATGCTCACAAAGGAGTATATAATTATATTTTGCTTTTTGCTTATTGTGTTGCTGTTGTTTTATTTGTTTTTGTTGTGGACCATTGTTTTGGAAAATAAAACAGATAAAAGAGCAATGACCAATTGCTCGTCATTGCACATCAACAAGAAAAACAACATCATCATCATCAGCAACAACAGCAACATCGTCAGCAGCAATTACAACAATAATACGACAGCATCTATATAATGCAGCAACAGGAGCCAAAAGCAGAGGAACGTAATCAAATTACCCAACCGGGGTAGAATATCTACAATGCATTAATTGTGTATATGCTCTGATGTATACTAAAACCAGCTGGTTACTTAAAGTTCTGTCATTTTTTACTTTATGTGATATATCTGTATAAAGACCTATATATAGAGAAAATGTTCCAAAAAGTACCGGGAATTGCCGCTGTCGTCTACCTATAATTATTCCCAAACATGATCGAAAACAATGCCTAAGAAGGAAATCGAGATTGTTAAGATTCCATTTACATCTATATCGTTCTGTTTAACTCCAACTCCGGGATTGCCTCGAGTACTTTCTTCAATAATTCTTTTATAGCATTGAGCGAATCAAATCATTTTCCACACAAAATTGTTCTTTTTCTTGAAACGTTTTGAATAAGAAAAAGTCACACACGCATAAACACACACAGACGCAAATGGGGTCAATGGCAATGCTTGATCAATGGCAAAGCTCGTCTTTTTAACCGGAATTCTTCTTCTGCTTCTGGAGAGAATTAAATCTGCAAAAAGAATTATCCTTCGGGGATCGGAGCAAATCTCTCCAATGAATTCGTAAGATCTTTATATCCCTTAAGCTATTTCTTTTTAACTTAAGTCGCCATTCTTCATGACGACTGTTTTGAGTTTCTCGCTGCAGTTCCCTATACTTTCTTGACAGAGTATACATAAGCATATGTATGAGTTTGTTTTTAATGTTATTAGTCATTTTTTGTTGCTGTTATTGTTGTTGGTAGTAGTGGTGGTGGTGGTGGTGGTGATGGTGGTGGTGCTATATCAAACGAAATTCATATCACCATCATCGTCAGCAACATGATTATTATGCAGACATATTGGTGGCATATGACAGTTGTGCTCTGACTTTTTACACACACGCACACACAATACAATCCCAATAA
>CCAG010002887.1:0-11014 GCA_001077435.1 Glossina morsitans morsitans
GAATTACCGAGGTTTGCCAGTGTTCTAGCAACTTCAAAATGGTCAGGCCTGTAATGTTTCTTTTTGATTGCTAAAGCCCGTTCAAGTAACTCCTTTTGTTTTTTATAGTCACCTAAATCCACATGAGAGATACCAAGGTTTGTCAGAGTAATAGCGACTTCAAAATAATCGGGGCCATAATGTTTCTCTTGAATTACTAAGGCTCGTTCAAGCAACTCTTTTGCTTTCTGAGGATCACTTAAATTCCTGTAAGCATTACCTAGACTCACTAGTTTCCTAGCAACCTCAAAATGATTAGGTTTATAATATTTCTCTTGAATTACTAAAGCTCGTTCAAGCAACTCTTTTGCCTTTTGAGGATCACCTAAGGTTTGCCAGTGGTTTAACAATTTCAAAATGGTCAGAATCGTAATGTTTCTTAAAGATAACTAAAGCCCGTTCAAACAACTCTTTTGCTTTCTGAGGATCACCTAAAGCATAATGAGCGGTGCCGAGATTTGTTAGTATGGCAGGAACTTCGAAATGGTCAGGGCCATAATGTTTCTCTTTAATTGTTAAAGTCCGTTCAAGAAGCTCCTTTTGTTTATCATGATTGCCTAAAGTCCCGTAGGAACTACTTAGGTTTGTCAGTATGGCAGCAACTTCGAAATGGTCAGGGCCATAATGTTTCTCAGAAATAGGTAAAGCCCGTTCAAGCAACGTCTTTTTTTTCTTGTGATCACGTAAATCCCCGCAAGCGATAACGAGGTTTGTCAGTGCCGTGGCGACTATAAAATGATCAGATCCATAATGTTTTCTAAAGATAGGTAAAACCCGTTCAAGCGACTCCTTTTGTCTTCTAGGGTTACCCAAGTATAGCCTTTCTTATAATAGTCCGAATGCGATAAGATATGTGTTTATGGCTATAGCAGGCCAGTAGCATATTACGGTCTGTTCGGATTATTGTAAAAGAGCTATAATATTCTTCGAAGCGCGATGTGTATTGCAGTGCTTAGCTTGAACCAAGATAATTCTCGATTTGTTCTTCTGATCTTTATACTCAAAAAAAATATCATCAAAGGCTCCAAAACCTTCTATGTTTGATGCTAACCAAAAGTCAATTTTACTACTTAACCCATGAAGTAGATACAGCATTAATAATTTTACTTCATACTTGCGACCATGATCACCTGTTGATGTGCCATCCCTCTTCTTAAATGTACGATTACTAAGTACTTCAGACTGTTTGTTTTCTACATTCATACCCTACTAAACCTACGAATAACTTCTTTCTATAAAAAATTAAAGTCACCAAGTGCCTAAGATAATGCAACAGATTCTTTAACATTGTAATAACAGTGCCGAACAGGGTCAATTTTGTTTGCTGTCTTAAGCATAAAGATTCCCCGAATCTAATATGTCATTGCTGTAGGCTGCATTTAGTAATATAATCTCATATTAAATAAGACTTTACTTAAGTTTATGCTAGATTCTCCGCTAATTTTGACAGCCATTCTTATATTTTTTATTTTTACGTTGTCATTCTTTTTTATAAGAAAGATATTTGGATCAACAAACAAGAAGATAATAAAATCCTTTAGGAAAATTGTTCAGCAAATAAATGCATTAGAAACAGAAATGCAGAGCTTATCTGATGAGGAGCTTGCTGGTAAAACTGAAGAATTCAATCGAGAATTGAGAAATGGGAAAACGTTAAATGATCTTCTCGTACCTGCATTTGCAGTTGTGCGTGAAGCCTCTCGAAGGTTTCTTAACATGAGGCACTTTGATGTTCAACTGATTGGTGGAATGGTGCTCCACAATGGCATGATATCAGAAATGAAAACAGGAGAGGGAAAGACAGTCGTTGCAACTTTAGCAGCATATCTAAATTCCTTAGAAGGGAAAGGCGTGCACGTCGTAACTGTTAACGATTATCTTGCAAAACGAGACACAGAGTGGATGAGCAAATTATATAATTCTCTTGGGGTTTCTGTTGCGTTTATTACGAATAACTTGACAGACGAAGAGAGGAGAGAGGCTTACAGTGCAGATATCGTGTATTCCACAAATAACGAGCTTGCCTTTGATTACCTGCGAGATAATATGAAATTTTCTCAAGAAGACATGGTTCAGAGAGGCTTTCACTACGGAATAGTTGATGAAGTGGACTCAATACTCATTGATGAAGCTCGCACTCCGCTTATTATTTCTGGCCCTGTTGAGGAAAACAATCAGATATATAAGCATATCAATAAAATAGTAACCAAATTAGTTGACTATGATTATGAAGTAGATGAAAAAGGTAGAACGGTATTCTTGACTGAAGATGGTATTTCACGAGTGGAGGAACTACTGAGGTCATACAATCTCATTCCTGAAAATTCCTCGCTCTATGATACTGACAGCATGATAATGACTCATTATATAGACCAAGCATTACGTGCACATAAGCTGTTTACTGCTGATAAAGATTATATAGTAAAGGATGGCAAGGTAGTGATTATTGATGAATTTACTGGGCGTATGATGGAGGGCAGGAGATATTCCGATGGTCTTCATCAGGCACTTGCAGCGAAGGAGAATCTTGAAATTCAGCATGAAAACCAAACTTTAGCATCGGTTACATTTCAGAATTACTTTCGTATGTACAATAAACTCTCCGAAATGACTGGAACAGCAGCAACAGAGGCAGAAGAGTTTCGTGATATATACAGATTAAATGTAGTAAAAATTCCAACCAATGTATCTGTAAAAAGAGTTGATATTGATGATGAAATTTACGGTACAGAAAAGGAAAAATTTAATGCTGTGTTGAAGTTTATAGAAGAATGCCACAAACACCTTCAACCGGTCCTTGTTGGCACGGTGAGCATCGAAAACTCTGAGAAGCTTTCTGCGCTTTTGCAAAGCCATTCTCTTAAGCATTCAGTATTGAATCCTCGTTATCATGAACAAGAGGCGTACATAATAGCGCAAGCTGGGGTGCCAGGTAGTGTCACTATAGCAACTAACATGGCAGGGCGTGGAACTGATATTCAGCTTGGTGGAAATGCTGAAATGATCGCAAAGGTAGAGCTCAAGAAAATAAAAAATGCTGATGAAAGAGAAAAAAAATATCAAGAAATAGTTGAAAGACTAAAAAAAGATAAGGAAATTGCTATAAAAGCTGGTGGTTTATGTGTGGTTGGAACCGAAAGACATGAAAGCAGGAGAATGGATGATCAATTACGCGGCCGTTCTGGTCGTCGGGGGGATCCTGGACTTTCTAAGTTCTTTTTATCGCTCGAAGATGACCTAATGAGAATATTTGGTTCTGATAGAATGAGAAGCTTTTTACAAAAAGTAGGGTTAAAGAATAACGAAGCTATTCATCATCCATGGATCAATAAGGCACTCGAGAAAGCGCAAAAGAAAGTTGAAGCTAGAAACTATGACGTGCGGAAATCTCTACTTAAGTTTGATGACGTAATCAATAACCAACGTAAAGTTATTTTTAAGCAGAGAAACAATATCTTAGGCAACGAAATTAATGATTTGTTTGAAGTGTATAGCGAAGTAAATGAGAGCGTAGTAGAAGGTATAATCCAAAGTGGCTATTATGAAGATTAGATTGAAGATATAGTCAAAGAATTCCATACAAGGTATGGAATAACGCTTGATAAAGAAGACTTGGCAAAGTTTTTGAATAAACAAGAAGCTTTGAACTATGTAAATGATAAGATACAAGAATTTTTTACTGAGAAAGAAAAATATTTCAACAGTCAGCACAATACAGATATGTGGAATACGATCGTGAAGCAAATGATGATAATGACACTTGATCATTTATGGAGGGAACACCTTTCAGTTCTAGAGAGCCTAAGACAAAGCATAAGCTTACGTGCTATGGGGCAGAAAGATCCACTGAATGAATTTAAACGTGAAGCTTTCTTGATGTTTGAGTCGATGCTTGAAAAATGGAAGGAACTCACCATTCATCGCCTAGCGCACTTTAAGTTGGCAGACAACCAAGAGATAGGCAATAGATTACATTCTGCTAGAAATAGCAGTGCCCAGACCCCTTAGACAATGTACCATCTTTTGATTTTGTCCATTCTGGGCGGGGTTTTCAAGTTCTTTGATCTTAAATACTACATCTACTTTATCAAGATCAATGTTGACTTCTTTTACTAATGTCCTAATAAGACTATGTTTGGCTTGCCAATCTAGGTCCGATTTAACACTAGAATAAAAGCCCTCTATGCTATTTGTAATAAGATTCATTTTCTGCCGTATTCCCTTTTACCTTTTTCTTCTCTCCTTTAATCTCTTTTAAACGTTCCTTAATTTTTTTTATTGCCTGCTTAAAGTCTTCCTTACTTATAGCTAGTGCATACTTTGTTGCCGTAAAAACTTCTGGTACCCAAACAATTGTAATAAGTATACACAATCTTTGTCAACTATTTTCGGCACTGGTATATAAATCCAATTCTCTTCATCTGTACTATAAATAGAGTGACCTTACCCAGAAAAAGTGGAGAGAAAGAAAAGAGTTTTTTTGGGTAAAATAAAATTTTGGAGGATTAGAAATGGTAAGAGAATATACAGCAGAATTCAAATTGGAAGCTGTTAAACTGGCAAATGAACAAAGAAAGGCAGGTCAAACAATTACAAAAATAGCAAAGGATTTAGGAATAAAGGGTGGTTTATTAGGAAAATGGATAAAGAAACACAACGAAAAAAAGTCGGCAGCAGATGCATTTCCAGGTAGAGGTAACATGGGGCTCCTTACGACAAAGAGAGGTTTGATGTACAAAGCAAGAGTATCAAGGGAAAGAGACATTTTAAAAAAAGCCCTGGCCAGTCAAAAAGAGTAAAATATTTTTTTATATAGTAACTGCTATAAAGTACAGGAATTATGTAGGATTTTCTGCTAGTGGCTACTATAAGTGGACCACAAGAAAAATAAGCAGTAGAGAATCAGCAAATAAAGAGCTACTCGAAGCTATTCAAAAAATATATCAAGTTTCTAAATGTAGATATGGAGCTCCTAAAATTCATGCTGAATTGAAGGCTTTGGGTAAAAGTTGCAATTTGAAAACGGTGCAAAGTATTATGCAAAAAATGACATCAGGGCTATACTGAAAAGAAAGTTTAAAATTAAAAAACAACAAACAGATAATAGAGCTGTAGCTCCCAATATACTAGATCAAAACTTTATTGTTGATCAACCAAATAAAGTATGGGATTACTTACATCAAAACCAAGGAGGGATGGCTATATTTGGCAGCAATAATTCTCACGTATGGTAGTTAATGAGTAGTGCAATAAATAAACAATTAGTTATGGACTCTTTATTAATGGCCGTTAACAAGCGTAAACCTGCCAAAAATCTACTATTACACAGTGATCAAGGTTCACAATATACTTCGCAAGGTTATCAATATCTCTTATCCATAAAAAACATAGATGAGTTGTAAAGGTTGTTGTTACGACAATTCTGTTGTGGAAAGCTTCTTCAATTCTCTAAAAAGGGAGTTACCAATAGACACCTCTGGCACTCTAAACAGCATATCAAAACTGCTATATTTGAATATATAGAAATTTTTTATAACAAACAACGTCACTATTATAGCTCTTTTTACAATAATCCGAACAGACCGTAATATCCTACTGGCCTGCTATAGCCATAAACACATATCTTATCGCATTCGGACTATTATAAGAAAGGCTATAAATTCACAAAATGAAGACTATTATTTTTATTACAGGTGTATCTACGGTTGGAAAATCAAGTTTGGCTCATATATTAGGTTCAAAGCTTTTTATGCCTAGAAACTTTGCAATTCCACTAACTATAGCTAACCCAAGAAAGGTGCAATGGTCATTGGGCCAACGCCCCCGGGTACTGGGGTCATAGCTTTGGCTTTCCCTTTTATTCCCTCAAAGTCAACATCACCTACAAGCTTTCCTACGTTAACGCTATTTTAGCCAACATCGATCACTATTGCACATTTCTTTATCCAGTCTGCTTGAACAAAATTTGGCTTTCCGACTGCTGCAACTACTATATCCGCTTTAGAGCAATATTCAGCTAAATCCTTGCTTTGTGAATGCAAGATGGTGACAGTGCAGTTTTCTTGCAATAGCAGGTAAAACATTGGCTTGCCCACGATATTTGACCTACCAATTACCACTGCGTTTTTATCGGAAAGGGTGTCTTCAATTGACTTAATTAAATGCAAAGAACCTTTAGGAGTGCAAGGTATAAGGCAGTTTTTTTCACCTTTAACTAATTTGCCAACGTTTTCATCATGAAAGCCATCTACATCTTTTTCAACACTTACTGTGTTAATTACTCTGCTTGCACTAATATGATTTGGTAAAGGCAATTGCACTAAAATGCCATGCACAGATGGATCTTCATTTAATTCATTGATTTTTTCAATTAATTCATCTTCTGAAATATTATCAGGCAAAACAATGGTCTCAGAACTTATGCCTATTGATTCTGCTTTTTTCTGTTTGTTGCAAACATAAACCTGACTTGCTGGATTGCTTCCCACGAGAATTACTTTCAGGCAAGGAAAAATGTTATACTCTCTCTTTAAAATATCAATTTTTTGTGATAGCCTCCCACATAGGTCGTTTGCTATTTTTTTACCATCAATAATAATTGTCACTTCCTTGCCACTCCTTAAAGTCGGGTAATTTGATATCAAATAAATCCAATACTTTGCCAACAGAATGATTAATAATATCATCCAACGATTTCGGTTTAATATAAAAAGCAGGCACCGGTGGAGCAATAATTGCTCCCATCTCCGTTAATTTTAACATATTTTGTAAATGCCCAAGATGCAGTGGTGACTCTCGCACCATAAGAACTAACTTTCTTCTTTCTTTTAGCGTTACATCTGCAGTCCTTGTCAATAGATTGGAAGTAACACCTGATGCGATTTCAGACATTGTCTTCATAGAGCATGGTGCTACAATCATCCCTGAGGTTTTAAATGAGCCGCTTGCTATTTTTTCTCCAATCTTTTCTTCAGAATAGTAAAAATCTGCAAGCGATGTAATATCTTCAAGTTTTTCTTTAATCTCGTGAGCTAAAGTTATTTTCCCAGCACGACTTATCACTAAATGAGTTTCATAATCGAGGTCTTTCAACGCTTCTAAAATACGCACACCGTAAATAGAACCAGATGCTCCACTTATTCCAATTACAATTCTGCTATTCACTTAACTATTCTTCGTAGCTCATTTCCAATGCACGTTTATAGGTATCAAGCAATATTTCTTGTTCCTCTCCGTCATCATCATCCATCTTCCTCAGCCTATTAATTTTTTTCATCACTTTTATATCCCAACCTTCATCTGCGGCTTTTGCATATACAACACGAATGTGATCTTGCACATCCCTCTTTTCTTGTTCAAGTTTTTCGATTCTCTCTATGTAACCCTTCAACTCTTCAGCCGTTATTTTTACTGTATCTTCCATGAAACTCCACTAATTAATTGCTGCCACTAATATTACCAGTTTTTACTTGCACTTCAACAACAGTAATAATATTTTTATATTTTTTAAAATCTTAAAGCGAAAACCATACATGGAAAACTCCTCGCCTTCGTCAGGAATGCGCTCTATTTCATTTACAATCATACCTGCTAGAGTTGTAGCTTCTTCATCAGGGAGATTCCAGTATAACTGCCTGTTAATGTCCCTAATAGTAGATTTTCCTTCTATGTAATACATATTATCAGATATTTTCTTTATAAAATTCTCCGTAATCAAATATCATGTAAATCATGTTCATCCGAAATTTCTCCAACTATTTCTTCCAGTATATCCTCAAGAGTTACAATTCCCTGCAGTGCTCCATACTCATCAATAACAAATGCAAGGTGTTTCCTGTTCTTACGGAAGTTGTGAAGTTGCACGCTGAGCGGTGTACTTTCTGGTATGAACCAAGGCCTTGACATAACTTGGGTAATGTCAACTTCTTCCGCTTTATTATTCTTTTCACGCAAAGCATTTATTAGAGCTTTCACGTGAATTACACCTACAATGTTATCTGGTTCCTTCTGCCATAAAGGTACTCTACTGTGACTGCTGGTTAAAATCTCTCTTATTAACTCTTCTTTATTCCGATCTATATCAAGAGAAAATAGGTTTCTTCTATGGGTCATAATTTGTGATATCTCTGTCTCAGCCAAATCAAGTATGCTGCTTAGCATATCTAAATCCTGTTGCAACATAGTTCCTTCACTGCGGTGAAGAGTAATCATATTACGCATTACATCCGCTGCAGATATCACTTCCTTATCTTTATGCAGCCCACATAATTTTAGGATGAGGTTAACAATAAATTGAATACCTAGTGTCAATGGAGAAAAAATCTTTACAAAAAACAATACAAAATAAGCAGAAAATGATGCAAATTTTTCAGGATTTTGAATAGCACAAGTTTTTGGTAGAACTTCGCAGAACAATAAAATACAATATGTCATTATAATTGTTGATAGGAGAATGCCCTCATTTCCAAAAAGATTGATAAATATTGCTGTAAATAAAGCAGAGCAAGTAATATTAATAATTGTATTGCCGAGCAATACCGTTCCTATTGTCAATTCTTTCCTATTTAATAAGCGATCTATTACCCTGGCTTTTTTGTTACCGTCTAGCTTTAGCTTATTAACTCGAGAATAGCTAATTGGGGTTAAGCCTATTTCTGCCCCTGAGAACAAAAACGATAAAACTAACAAAACAAAAATTGCTGATGATACTAAGACCAATAACCAATCCATTAAAGTACGATGTTATTGTGATAAAAAATAAAATTAATTTTACATGTTATGAGAGGCATTTGCAAGCCTGAATTTATATTGCCGAATTTTATATACCTTTAATCTTAAAAAACAAATCATAAAGCATATTACACGCTGCGTTCACATGCTCATCCTCAATGATAAGTGGTGGGGTTACCCTTACTACTTTGTTGTTTAAAACCCTAGTTATTATTAAACCTTTATCAAGAGGTCGACTAATAATTTTATCAGCTAGAGGAGTTGCTAGTTCTATTCCCATTAGTAACCCTTCTCCACGAACTTCTAAAATCATCTCAGGAAATTCTTTAGCTAAAAGCAACAGCTTTTCTTTTAAATCTTTACTAATTTTTTTAACATGATCAAAAAAGCCTTCTTTTAGCATTATATCGAGCACTGCATTACCAACAGTCATGGCAAGTGGATTGCCACCATAGGTTGATCCATGAGTTCCTGGAGTGATTGCTTCTGCTATATAATCTTTCACTAAACATGCAGCTAAAGGAAAACCGTTACCCATAGCTTTTGCACAGGTTAGCATATCAGGTTCAATGCCGACATTTTGATAATGAAATAAAGAACCGACGCGTCCATATCCACACTGCACTTCATCAAAGCACAAAATTATTCCTTGAGCTTTTGTTATTTCCCTTACTTTTTGAAGATATTCTACGTCTAGTGGATATACTCCACCTTCGCTTTGTATGGGCTCTAAAAATACAGCAGCTATTTCATTGTTGATTTTTTCTTCTAATGCTTTAATGTCATTTCTTGGCACTTTATCAAAACCAGAAAGGAGCGGAGCAAAACCTTCGCGTGATTTTTCATTGCCTCCAGCAGAAATTGCAGCAATACTGCGGCCATGAAAGCCTCCTTCAATTGTAATAATACGATTACGTTTTGCTTGCCCTTTTGAATAAAAGTAACGACGAATAAACTTAATTGCAGCTTCTGTTGCTTCAAGCCCACTTGAGCAGAAAAAAACTTTATCTGCAAAAGTAAGGGTTGTTAAACGCTCGGCAAGCCTTTCTTGCTCGGGAATAGTGAAAATGTTAGAGCAGTGCCATAATGAGCTCGATTGCTCTTTCAGCTTATCTGTAATGTATGGATGACAATGCCCTAAAGAAGTTGTAGAAATACCTGCAGCAAAATCTAAATATTTTTTCCCATCTTTATCAAAAAGATATGCCCCTTCTCCCCTGACTATAGGAGTGTCAAGTCTATTATGCGCATTAACAACATGATCCATTTTATAAGTATTGTGGTATTATCCATACTATACCTGAAATGAATCCATTAACACAAAGCTTTTCCTTTAACCTCTTATGCTACTTCAACTAAAAATTTGGCTAATGCAAACCTTTTTTGTCATTCTATAGCTAAAGTGACTTGGTTTTACCAACACTTATTAGCCATTGTAAAAGTTTTTGTTTCTATTGAATGATAGTTGTAGCCTAAGCAAGAAGTTTATTGACTTTGAGCGCACTTTAGCCTATACAATTTTAATATCTTAAACTACTGGACATGCCCGATCTAAAGACAATGATGTTAAATTTTGGACCTCAGCACCCAGCTGCACATGGAGTGTTGCGTCTTGTTTTAGAGATGGATGGTGAAGTGATCGAGAGGGCAGATCCCCATATAGGGCTTTTGCACCGCGGTACTGAAAAATTAATAGAACACAAAACGTATCTTCAAGCTTTGCCTTATTTTGATCGCCTTGATTACGCATCACCAATGTCACAAGAGCATGCATATTCACTTTGTGTGGAGAAATTGTTGCAATGTGAAGTGCTAATTAGGGCAAAGTATTTACGTGTCTTGTTTTGTGAACTGACGAGAATACTAAATCATTTACTGAACGTTTCTTCTCAAGCACTTGATGTTGGAGCAATGACCCCTCTTTTATGGATCTTTGAAGAAAGAGAAAAAATACTGGAATTTTACGAAAGAGCTTCAGGTGCAAGGTTTCACGCAGCTTACATCAGGCCAGGTGGAATTGCAGCAGATGTTCCAGAAGATTTGATTGAGGATATTGCAAAGTTTATAGAGCAATTTCCAAAATATATAGACGATTCGCACATTGTGCGAATTTATCATGGTTCCTGTAGTACGTGTGGGTCCTGAGAGCCGTAAAAACAAATTTTCTGAAATCGTTGCTTTTCTTCATAAAAAGCAATAGTTAGCATTCTAATAGCTTGCTGTGGTTGCAAAAACGCTATTTGCA
>CCAG010002890.1:0-45759 GCA_001077435.1 Glossina morsitans morsitans
CCAAATCATTTATATGAATCCATCTTTTTCTTGGAAAAAAAAAAAAAAAAGTAAGACCGTTATAGTCGGACAAGGCCACCTATTAAATATCTTAGACAACTTCACTTAGTACATCTATTCACTCATTTTGTTAACAATACGCCAAAAGTTACCCATTATTTTCATGCAAAGACAAACTTCTCATGAAAGCACGCATGTTGGAGGAAGCCCAAAACGTAGTTAAGACGTGATCTAAATTTTAGCAAATTTACTTTAGTTCCTAAAAATTTTATTACCTTACCTAAGAACCTTACTTTTATAAAGTTCTTCAATCCCATACGATATATGAGCTTTTCAATCCTTTTTGGAGTGATTTGAAAAAACCTAAATGATATCTGCATTTTATCGTCAACGTCGGATTCTCTAAATTCTATCAAATCAACTCCCCTAAGTACGTTTGTTTTGCCTACGTCATATCTAGATTAACTTCTAATCTTGATATATTTGTAGGGTTCGAATTTGCCACAGTTATCGGATCGCCTCTCAACTCGGATTTACGCCGGCTATGGTTGTGCTTCTGTGCTAGATGTGTAAATGCCCTTTTATGTCCTACACCGCTTGTGCTACAAGGTATACTTAGTTACTGCGGACGTATGTAACACGCACAAGTGCTTAACATAGACCAATCTTTTATTATACCATATTGTCCGTCCGTCTGTTTGTTCAAGCTGCAGTTCGTAATTTTTGAGATATTTTGATGGAATTCGGTAGATTGACGTGCTTTAACCTAACGACGCAAACTAATGAAATTGGTTCGGATCGGTCTACTTTCCCATATAAAAAGTCGTTATATAGAAAAAAAGAGGAAGTTTTCAAAATTTCTCTGTAAAAGTGGTTGAGTAATAGTGCTTCGGCATTCTAAACTGGCCTAAAAAATTTGAAACTTTGAACTTTGAAACATTGAACTTTGAATTTTTAAACCCGGTTCTATATAACCGTTCCTATGGAACCTGGTAAAGAGGTAAAATTTTCAATATTTCCTGGTGAAAATTAGTTCATAATAGTAAATTGACAAAGAAATTTACTTTATCGAATTTGAACCAGATAGGTCAATTTTTTCGATACCACCGCATATAAGGATTCTCATGAGACGTAAGCCCTTATATGCCAAAAAATCTTAGTTGTTAATTTTTTTATGATAAAAAGTTTTCACGATAGTAATTAAATAAAAAAATTTAGGAGGACCTAATTGGAAAAACATCGCTCTATTGTTTGGCTCACTCCATACAAAATGTCCCATGAGTGGTAAGTCCTTCGAAAAACGCGTTAGTGGCCTTTCAAAAAAAAAAAGCTGGTATGAATTTGGATCACATAGGTCGATTTTTTTTTGAACCTCTACATATATTGAAGTTTTCACGAAACGCTAATTCTTATATGGAGATATAAGCTAACCTTCCAACACACGAGCTTCCTTAACAATTATGGCTTTGCGTGAGAATAATGCGTACTTTTTGGAGTATTATTACAAAAACGAGCTGCAACTGTACTTGGCAAAGTGGTGAAGGGTTGTAGTCGGCTTTGCCCGACTATAATATTCTTAGCTGTTTTCTTTTTATCTGTTTATTTTACACATGATTTTCGTTCTTTTTGTTTTCTTAATTTTTATTTTCCTTAAATAATTTTTAGCAGTAAATAATAATATTCAGCATAAGATTCATACCCAATTCGGCTATTAATTCTATTCACTTTAGATGAATTTCGTGGGTAAATAGTTAAATAAATAAATTTCAATTTTAATTAATATTGAACCTGCTTTTTTAAATTTAATTTTAATTCATATTCATTTTAATCTAATGCTAATAAGTATATATTTTGTCGCTTTTGTACATGCATGAATAAATGAAACAATTAAAATAAAGTAAAACTTTTAAGCTGGTAACATTGAAAAACTGTTATTTTTAAACTAAGTGTTCTCTATTTTCAAAATTACAAATAATTTAATGTAATATTAATTAATAAATATTTAATGGTTTTTATTTTTTCAGAATTTAATTTCAAATACTTTAAATAAGTTTTCCATCGCATGCACAACAACGACAAGGATGTTTTCATAATACATTCACGAATTGAATTGAAGTTGACATTAATTGCGTCTGATATGGTAACTCTACTTAGCTCTAGTGGTTACGCAGAAAAATGTGTGAATAATAAAAACATATAATACTTCATTTAAAAAAAAAAAGAAAATAAGAAACAATAGTAAAAAATAACAACAAAAAAAATTTTTTTTTTCAATTTTCAATTTCAATGTTTGCAGTAGAAAATTCAATAATCAATTCTGTATAAATCGAGATAAATATTTGTGTATCTCGATTAACTAAACTGTGTATCTCGATTATCATTAATTTGGCTGTGCATTCGATTAATTATCATATATCATATATGTGAGATTTACTCATTTTACTTCGATTTTACAAACTTATATAATTATAAAATCTTTGCAGATTGTTTTTGTTTTTTTTTCAAAAGAATTTGTTAAACATTTGCGACATATGATTAAGGCATAATTAAACTGTTGCCTCTACGTATATTAACGCCAACGTCAACGGTTAATACGTATTGCACATGTGCATGTAGTTGTAGTAAGCTAGCGAAATGTTGGGGAGATTGCAGGGGCGCTAGCTTGAAGTAAAAGTATACACAAATGCTAAACGGGGCATATATATATATATATATATTCGGGCGTATATAGAAGGAATCAAACAGCTTCAAATTCACAAGCATGATTGCGGAGGAGAAAAAAGTGCAACAGCAGCAACAAACGAATTGCAATGAGCTCCGTAGCATTCCATTGAGGAGTAATGTATTTACTGAACGATTTTTCGGTTCCTTCAATTGGGAAGAATTCGCATGCGGTTGCGGAGCAGCCTTTGTCAATATAGCGATTACCTATCCCATTTATAAAATGATATTTCGTCAAATGCTACACGGTGTACCTATCGCATCGGCCTTTAGCCAATTACGGCATGAAGGTTTAATGTTTTTATATCGCGGCATGTTACCTCCCCTCGCACAAAAAACTATTTCACTGTCAATTATGTTTGGTGTATTTGATGGAACGAGACGTTACCTAGTTGATGATTATCGCATGAATCCGTATAAAGCCAAGATTGTTGCTGGAATTACTGCCGGAACAGTAGAAACTGCTTTATTGCCATTTGAACGTGTGCAAACACTTCTCGCCGATTCGAAATATCATCAATACTTTGAAAATACCCAGCGAGCGTTTAGGTAAGTATTAGGTATTTGTGAAAATTTTGATCAGCGATAGCTACAGGTAAAAATGATCAATAAATGGGAAAGATAAGTGAAGGTAGCGCTTGAATTCGATGGGTTTGACCTTCGTCTACATAAAATAACATTGAGCTTACGCCGTCGCTAATCATGAAGCGCTCAATATTCTTCCTGTTCCTCTTACTTTTGCTTTCCATTTGAAAAAAACTGCCGCCGAAGCCCCCAAACACGTTCAAAGGCTTATGATGACGCTGCCCCATAAAATCCTAGTTGTTAGTTTTGGGCTCCAGACTTTGAAGATGGCGACACGAATTGACCGAAAATGTCATTTTTTGGCCAGATATTGCAAGAGTTGTCCAAAATACACTGTTGCACTGTCGAAAAGGAAGTTCTGCCGCATCCAGTGCACCATAAACATGGCGTCTTCTGATTGCTTCTTCAGATCGGTGCAGCATGGCTTGGCTAGCAAGCGGGATCGCAAAGTTGAGGAAGTGCGTGTATGGGTCGATCATTGGATCGTTGCCAGACCATTATCGTTCTTTCGACACGGTACCGACATATTGCCAGGAAGGTGGGAAAAACTTGTAGAAATTTATGGAAACAATTTTCCACAATTAATTCCGTTTCAAGCGAACAAATGTTCAAAATTTTTGCAAATACCTAATATATAAAATTGAATGTCTGTCACGTCATGTGATTCGAAAATATCACTAATAATGAAATTTTTTCAGATATGTTTTTTCACATCACGGCTTCCATGAGCTATATCGTGGTATTGTTCCTGTACTATGGAGAAATGGTCCATCAAATGCATTATTTTTTATATTACGTGAGGAGGCATGCATTAGACTACCTCAACGGGTATGTTGAAGTATAAAAGTTTTTTTTTTTTTTTTGATTCGCTTGCCTAATAACATTTCTTATTCCAGTCATCAATCTCGACAAGAGCTGCGCAAGAATTTATTGCTGGAGCAGTAATAGGAGCTAGCATAAGCACGTTATTTTACCCATTAAATGTAATTAAAGTAGCTATGCAAAGTAATATGGGCCATCCGACGGAAAGTATGTGGACGAGCACATTAAAAATTTACAAAGAACGAGGGAATAGTATTATGTACTTTTATCGTGGATGCGGTTTCAATACAGCAAGGTCATTTATTAGCTGGGGCATTATGAATGCCGCCTATGAAAATTTAAAAAATCTCATGACATGGGATAGCCTCTAGACTGTTCATTAACAATGCGTAAAAACCGAACGATTGATCTTGACGAGTGATCCAGAGGCCCTATAATATCCAAATAATATTTATAACCATCGGAAGCTGTACGTATGTATTTTTTAGTTAATTTTTAAAAGAGAAGGAAGGAAGGAAGGATTAATAATTAACACAAGACTTTACCGAGTCATTTTTTAACGTGCTGAGTGAACATATCTATATATCTATTCCTTCTCTTTAATGTTTCATAAGAACATTCTTATAAGAAAAATCACACACACACAAACACTGAAAAGTCGATGTAGCTTTGTAAATGTTTAGCATCATCTATAGTTAATTTTTGTAAATATTGAAATAAAATAACTGTAATAGTGAAAATTTCATTAATAATAGGACTAGAAAATTATATTTGTTGTACGCAAAGTAAAGTTTTTGTCAGTTTTACCAACGAAAAGCAGTTCCTTTTATTTATTATATTTTACAACAGAAAAAAACCCTATATTTGCTATTTGTGACGGATAAAGTTATTACTACACGGCACATAAAGCATTTATTGATACATATATATATTGTGTGTAATTTAATGAAAATAAAAGAAAAAAATTTGTTGAAACTTTATCGAAATCATCACACCTTCCTATTTGGATATGCATATTTACATTATGTGCTACTACTACACATGATAGATTTAATGTCTTGAAATTCCAAATTACACGACTTATGCTTTTCCTTTCCTCTCCAGTGCATAAGTATTAAGTAAAAAATCATTCTTCCACCCTCTTTATACCACCATTGTGGTACACCACTTTTGGAAGTATGTAACACGTAGAAAGGTAGACCCACCGATTCAGAATCATAAAAGTATGTCTGTCCATGTAGATTTTTATTTAAGCTACAGGTTGCAATTTTCGAGATATTTTGGTGAGATTTGGTACAGTGATATGGTTTGACCCAAGGAGGAATGCTATTGTAAATTGTTCGAATCAGCCCAGTTTTTCGACTATTTTGAAATTATTTTAGCAATTTTTTTTTAAGAAGCTGTTCAAAAGGTAATGCGCTCCATAATGATTTGGAGAAAGAAGCCATGCTCGAATTTTTTTATTCATTTTCGCATAGGTTTGCTTGTTTTTGGTGACTAAAAAATCTTTAATCATATCAAAAAGACCGTAAGTGCACCTCTCGTATGCCTGTAGCTCTTGCTCTTAGCTGCAAAAACCTACAATTGAGGCCGAAAATTGGGACATAGTTTCTAAGCTATACTTTATAAATTCAGCTTAAATACGCTTTAAATTACTTGATAACATATTCTAAAGCGAACACGTTTAGGTTTTTTTTGTTATTATTTTACTTCGAAAGTCGGTTGGTTTTTTTTTAAAGAAATTGAAATTTTAGCTTCAAAAAAGATTCCCATTTGTAAGCGCTTTTTGTTTGTTCCCCATAATTACTTTAATTTTCATTTTTTTTTTTTTTTTTTGTATATTAAAGGAGAAATACAATTTTTCTTTTAAGTTTTTTTTATTTTTATTTATTTATTTATTTCTAAAAGAGAGAAATTCGTAGGGATAACGAAAAAGAAACCCTTAGCTTTGCTAAAGTGTAATTTTTACCGATTCAGATGAATGCGATATGCGTTATCGCCAGCCGCACCTTGTGTATGCCTATTGCAATTTTTGTCAATTCAGATGAATGTGTGTGGTCGAGAACCACACGCTTTGTATCCCTTTTGCTACGGAATTTTCTCCGAGTGCCTGAATTCCAACAATTTGCGAAGGATGTGCATTTTTGTGTGTGAAGACAGTTTTTTCTTTTCTGCTCTGTAAAGAGCTATAATATTGATGAAAGAACAACTATCTTTAAATACTTGAGAAGCATTGTAATCAATAAATCACCATTTCATTCAAATAACGTTTCCGTTTTGTTTTAACATTGCCAACACTGTTCAATGACAGCTGTTGAAATATTTTAGGCAGCCTTTCTGCTGCCAACTTCAAGATTATTTCTTTTTGACGTGCTCTTTAACAAAAATTGGTGTGTATGTAATTTGGAAATCTATAAATATATTAAGCATCTTACGATCAAAACTTATTTACTAAACAAATAATATAAAGTTATTTTCCATAAATATCATAAAACTAATATATGCATAATTGAGAAACTAAATATGCAGGGAAAGATGTTTAATAATTTATGGGCAGATTTCTGTAAACATCTAATTGATTTAAGTCAAACGTACACACAAGCAATATACAATTTATATTGTCATTCTCAATTATAGATCAAAGATGACCATTCGTCCAGCGTATCGACCGAAAATTATAAAGAAGCGCACTAAGCATTTTATACGACATCAATCGGATCGTTATGCAAAGTTATCGGTTAGTAATTAAAAGAATATTAAATATATATATTTATTAATATATGTACATATATATATACATATGTATATATGTTTTTGTTTCTAGCATAAATGGCGCAAACCTAAAGGTATTGATAATCGAGTGCGTCGCCGCTTTAAGGGTCAATATTTAATGCCAAACATTGGTTATGGATCGAATAAGCGAACACGCCATATGTTACCAACAGGCTTTAAAAAGTTCTTGGTACACAATGTCAGAGAATTGGAAGTTTTATTAATGCAAAATCGTGTTTACTGTGCGGAAATTGCTCACGGCGTGTCATCAAAAAAGCGAAAAGATATTGTTGAAAGAGCTAAGCAATTAGCCATTCGTCTAACCAATCCCAATGGACGCTTGCGTTCACAGGAAAACGAATAAACTATTATTTGATTTTGCAATTTAAATGAGTCGTATTGTTTTTATAGTTCCTTTTTTTTCTGTGATTATATTTAAGTGGTTAGAGAACGGGAAGAAGAAGGCTTTCACTTTAGCGCTGTTGTAAAATAGGTATTTCATGGTAGCTATTGCCTACGTGCTTTCACGGCAAGTTGTTGATATTTCAGATAACTTAACATGTACACCATTTAGAATGTATTACTTTCAAAGCCTATGTAATTTGCTAAGCATTTCTGAAAAACGCGGTACCATGCATTAAACAGAAATTTTTATTAAGACGAAGTAGATTTACAACCGGCTTTTTAGTGGTAGGACCTATAATTAATCGCCATTGATTATCGAAGAAATGTACATATCTATACCTTAAAATAAACGTATCATTAAAACCAAGGACAGTTATTTCGATCAATTAATCGAGATAACTATCGAACTTATCAATTTATACGATTTTATACAAATGCAATTGGTCGACAGTTTTGTACTTATTACCTTTCAAGAATTATGTAAATAAAGAAAATTGCAAAGAAGAGCCAATACTTAAAACACGAAAATTTTTTTAATTTTATTTATGGAATAACATCATGCTCTTCCTGTAAATGTTGTAGATGCGCCGATTTAGTTTCAAACTTCAAATTACAAATAACGCATTGAAATTCTCTGTCAATACTCTCGACCAATATATTTATGGCTGCTTCGGTTTCTTTAAAGTCGCCGGGTTTTGTCTCAACAGGAGTAGGAGTATTGTTCTCGTTATGTGTCTTTCGATGCATTTTCAAAGTGTATCGTTCAGTAAATGATTTCGGGCATAGATCACAATGATGGCGGGGTCGATTTGTTTGGTGAATTAAAAGATGATGATTATAAGTTTTGCGCGACTTAAAAGATTGATTGCAAAAATTACATATAACCGGATTTTCTTCAGCTTCGTGTCGCAATCTATGATTGTAAAGCATGTTGTCTAATGAAAAGCGTTCGCCGCATTTCTCACATTGAAATTTCTTTTTATCCCAATGAATACGCATATGGCGCAATGTGTTTACAGGACGTGAGAATACCTTGGTACAATAGCGACACTGGTTCTCTGTCTTGCCCTCGTGTATGTTCATATGCAATTCCAAGTATTCCTCATCTTTACGAGCTACTCCACATATCTTGCATATGAATTGTCTATTGTTGTGTACTTCATTGATGTGATTTTGTAATTGATAATTTGATTTGAATACTTCTTCACAAGCCAAGCATTCTCTTTTACAGCGTTTTCGTTCTGACGTTGCGTTTTCGGTTTCATCATTTGATGTAGGAATATTGCTATTATTTGATCCGTCATCTATGAACTCTTCTACGATAACATTATCATCCACTTCAATTAGTTCTTCTTTTGTATCTAATTCCGGATTAAAAGCATCTTCAATTGTTGCATCTTCTTCAACTTCCAATTCAATTTCGTAATCCTGACCATCTTCCGATACTACCTCGGGCTTATCGTTTAAAGCATTTTGTAATCGGTTAGTTAAAAGTTTTTGAGATGTGAGCAGATTGAGCATTAAATTATCATAATCACTCAGCTCCTTAAAGCATTCACTGCAAACGAATGTTCCATTTTGGAAGATTAATTTGAATTTAATACGATTCGCCAAATGTTGTAAGACTATATGAAGTGGCTTCTGCGATGCTGGTACCACAGCACTGCTTACATCGTAAAATTCGCTATTCTGGTTGCTGTCTTTGGTGCATAAAAAACATAATATCGCAGAGTCCATATTCTATAGATATTATAATCGCGCCTAATTATTAATTTTTTTCTCTGCACTAATTTCAATGTATTTTTGATAAAATTAGTGCCGATTTTCGACATAAATATATTTCACTTCACTAACGGAGACGTCAAATATATGTCATTATTTTTTCATCGATGTCATCTAAGTCAGTGTTATCAACTGTAAATATTCTACATCTGCTTGCTGGCCAACAAATAAATTTGAAATTTGCACTAAATTATAAAATATATTTAAGCCGATATGGGTTTAAAATGTAATTTATTTAACTTTGAAAATATGTTTACAACTTTAAATATTTAAGAATATTCGTATATTTGCAATAAATGAAATAAATTGCGATCAAGTTATCGAACTGCTGGCCCGTTGGCATCACTGCATGTTATTTTTTTTGTTTTTTTTTGACATTTTTATGATAAATATTCCAAAGTGGAAACAAATTATTATTTTCTACTTTGCGTTTGGATTAAAGTTTTGTAATCATTTGCAAAGGAGGGGAAAGGTTTTTGGCCTAAATAATGGTTAGCAGGGATCCACATTGCCATATATGCCATCAAAGCGATTATAAATATTTATATAGCGATGAAGTTTACGAAGCCAAAGCACCAAAATCACAAAAGTCTTTATTGGAAATAATCAAACATATTGTCAAAGTGTTGAAAGTTGATTTTGAAGTGCCGTTAAAAGCGAGAGTCTGCAATACGTGTTATAAAGAACTCATTCAATACGATAATTACGTTGTAGAGTTACTGGCCGTTCAGAAACGTCTCACGAAAAAGATTGAATTATGTATGAAAGGTGAGAAGTACTCAAAGGATCAATGTGAAACTTCGGAATATTTAGAAACGAACAATGACAAAAATTTGGAACGGTCGCAAGAGGACAATGAATTAACAGAGCAAAGCGAAGATGAAGATATAAATCATGATGACGGCCAAAGTGAAGAGGCAGGGCCGCTCAAGTGTACTATTTGCGATAAAATGTTTAAAAACGATCAGGCCTTAAAAATTCACAATGACATGGAGCATAAACAGCGAATTACCTGCTCTATATGCGGCGTGGCCGTTCGAAATGAGGATTATTTAGTATTGCACATGAATTTGCATAATGGAAAAACCGAAAATGAGTGTAGTTTTTGTTCCAGAAAATATGCCCGGAAAGTGAATGTTATGCGTCATATGCAAAAACATTTCGGTAAAGATAATCATCAGTGCGAGCGTTGTGGAATGGTTTTCTCTGAGACATCCGCATTTTATAATCATCGCTTGAAACATGAAGCGGAGGAAGAGCCTCTTATCTGTAGCGTTTGTAATCAATCATTTAAGACGATACGAACATATAAAGTACATATCAATACTCATAGAGAGGATCGACCACGTTACAGCTGCAATCATTGCCCAAAGATATTTGTTGATAAATACACATTGAAAGTTCATTTACGGCAACATAATGGCAGTGAGGACAACAGATTGCGAAATTCGTCAAAACGAATAAAGAATGATTCGCAGATCACGTATACGTGTTTAATATGCCAAGAAATATTTCCGATGAAGGACCTTCATGACGATCACATGCAAAACGTGCATGATGTCGTACTTGATGGTAAATTTGGATCTTCCGTAGAAATACTTACACAATAAAAGCGAAGAAATGATGATTCAATTCGAAGAGCATTTAAGAAGACCTTAAGTGGTTTTATTTAGAAATAAGTATAAAAAGATTCCTCAAAGTTTCCTTGTGTAGTTACTATTTAGAACGATTATGAATGTATTACATTAAGCATACTTAGTAACCTTCATCAGAAATCTCGATTGTATAGTCTTTATATTTGGTCAATAAAATTTTTTTTGTTTCTGAATGATCAGCTTTACCGAAACCCTGTCGAAAATTTTGTAAAATTTAAATAGTAGAATAATAATTATTGACAAGGTCATTTGCACCTGTGAATAACCGTAGACCTTGATTAATTTAGCAGAAGGATTATGCTCGATTCTACCTCCGCCTAAACATTCGGTTGCCAAGCCTAAGCCCTCGCAAGATGCACTAACACGTTCATATATATCAGCTGTAAAAAAATATATATATTTCTTGAAAATGCCCTTAACAATAATTGAAAAATTTACCATGCCATGCACAGTCCTTGTATCCCCTAACTATCGTTTTAAATGGCTCATAACCATCCGATGTCTCCTTACCGTATACCTTGATAAGCACATATTTAAAAATGCCTTCTTCAATATCCACACATGGAATCGCTTCTAATTTCGCATCAACCATTATATAAAATAATTATTTCAAACTTTCTTTATAACAACTAAGTTCTATCAAAATTCTTTACTTGTTTAACTCACTTGAGTTTAATGCAAATTTTCTGGCATTGCTTATGAAAATTCCTACAGCTGATTTAAACATTTCCGACACAAAATCAACAAAACGCTTATGACGAAAACAACAAAAAACATATAAGAACATTATGGTCGGGCCAAGGCAAAGTGTTAAAAGCCCCTACACTACTTTACCTAATACAGTTATTCATTCGCTTTGTTGACAATGCACAGAAAATTCGTGTAAAGGGATGCTTTTCACGAATTGCATATTGGAGACCGTCCAAGACATTACAAGACATGATTCAAAGTTAACAAACTTAATATAGTTCCTAAAAATGTTATTTTTCAACTTTCATCAAAAAAAAAAAACTCTCGATATAAGGACTTGCTTTTCGTGATAACTTCCATATATGTCAGGATCTGTTCCGACTTCTCCACTGTTGATTTTTTTGGTTAATCTCCTACGATGGGCTAACTGTCATCATAAAATGTTATAAATTAAACTGATTTCTGAATGGCTTAGCCATCAGGAATCTTATATGGAGTGGGGTCCAAGAAATAGATCCCACGTGGTTCAAATTCATGAACAAATTTTCACGATGAAGCGTATACATCTTCTGAAAATCTTTATGTGCGATGGTATCCAACAAATAGATCTACATGGTCCAAATTCGGTAAGATTGACTTTTTTCTTTTCGATTTACTATTATGAACCAATTTTCTCCATGAGATGTTGCAAATTATTTCTTTTGATCATATAAAGATTGAATTTTCCTAGGAAGCGTTATATGAGATGGCATTCAAAAATTGCCCCAGCCGAACTAAATCTTTCATAACAATCGTCATAACACGTCGAGGTACCACTACTTAGCGAGTTTTATCGAAAAATGTTGAATATTGTAATCATTCCACATAATGACTTTTCAAAATAAGGCATTATATAGGGAGTGGTCAGAAAGGTGGATGGATCTGAGCCATTTTCAATAGCGTTGGCGCTTAGGTCAAAGTACGTCTAAATTTCCTCAAAATATTTCAAAAAGTGCGACATATAGGCTGAACGCAAAAATAATGTGAACAGACGAGCTTAGATCGATTCAGGAAATGACTCTCAAAATAATTCTGAATCGACCGGTATAATAAAAGTTGGGTCTAACATACTTCATATATCCTGCAATATAAAATTGGCGGATTAGGTTGATTCAGCAAATGATTCTAATAATATAATAAAAGGTCGGTCCATCTTATATATGTATGCGGACGTATACGACGTACTTAGTACACCATGTTATGTGTGACAGAAGGACAGACAAGCTTAGATCGATCCAGAAAATGATACTAATGATATAATAAAAAATCGGTCGGTATTATATATGTATGTGAACGTGTATAACGTATTTAGTACACCTTGTAGCATGAGCGGTGTTATGTCTGACAGAAGGACAGACAAGCTTAGATCGATCCAGAAAATGATTCTAATAATATAAAAAAGGTTGATCTCTCTCTTATATGTATTTGCGGTGTAAAGGGTGTAGAGGGTAAAAAAAAAAATAATTTTGATGCGAAAAAAATTAACAAAAACAATGAATGTAATCATTTTTCGAATGATCCGACTTTGAAGAAAATGTAATGTAAAATGTAAATAGAAAAAAGATGAACTTATATACAAAATTTCATATTTAGGTAGAAATATAAAGGGAATATTTCCCGAGATTTATTGAATTTGAAGCGTGTGTCATAAGACTACTTTCTAATTATTAAGGAAATTTATTTGGAAATAATTACAGAAATTTCTCATTAAATTCGCAACGCTTTTGATTGTTTTTGTTTTTGTGAGGCCTTCTGTTACGTACCTTCAGTTACCTTACTCAGCAACCTCAATTGTATAATTGGGATATTGGGTTAACAAAATTTTCTTCGTCTCTTCATGATCGGCTTTGCCGTAACCCTGCGCAAGATAATTAAACTCCGTTAAATTGTATATATTAAATTACCGGACAGATAATATTGTCTTTACCGTTGACTCGCCGAATACTTTGATTTTTTTAGCTGAGGGATCATGTTCGATTTTACCGCCACCTAAGACTTCAGTTTCCAAACCTATTGCTTGGCAATGCGCACTGCATCGTTCATAGATGTCAGCTATCAAAATAAATAATTAAATAATACGAAATGACTGTAGAATCAAGAGATCAATTCAAAATTTACAATGCCACTGGCAGTCCTTGTATCCTCTGACTATTATCTTTTCAAAGGAACTGGCATTTTCCTTGTCCTTGATTTTGATAAGGACGTACTTGAATTGGCCCTCCTCGATATCCACATTTGGGACAGCGTCTAATCTCGCATTAGTCATCAATCAAAATGGATTAATTAATATCGTCTTTCTCAATAGGGAATCAATTTTTTCCCAACAATTTTTTATTCTTATTTTTAAACTCACTTGATAGAAATGAATACGTTCTTGCACGGCGTGTTAAAATTCTTACAGCTGATTTCAACATTTTAAAAAGTAAAAAAAATAGATCCATCAATTACGACATCAGAAAAAGAAGGAGAAAATCGTATTTCGAATTCTCTGTAAAATGTCAATGGGAAAAACATACAATTGACGGGACTAATGCAATTATTTTTCAAATTATCGCGTTTTGAAATATTAATAAATTTTTTTTTATTTTATATATAATTATATTAATAATAAAAAATGACGTGAAGGCCTACTTTCCATGACAGTCATGATATGAGGTTGGAGGCCCATAACAATTAGTAAAATTATTATTCTTTTCAAAGAACTGTTTCATCAAACATTGATAATCAGACGTTAATACCGTATAAAAGTTCACTTCTCATGAGATCTGTTATATGTGAAAGTGTCCGAAATATAGATCTTTGTAGTCCAAATTTCGCACAGTTGATTTTTAGGTCACATTATTACTGTGGACCGAGTTTCATTGTAAATTATTAAGCATTAGGCCCTTTTCTCTTATAAGGACCTACACTTCGTAGAACGTCTTTAGCGGGGTGATGTTCAAAAAATTGATTTCCATGGTGCAAATTTCATAAACTGAAGTCTTTTCGATCAAACTGCTTTCGTGGGCCAATTGTTATGTTAAAACAAGTAAGCACATTATAGATGGGCAAAGCCAACCGTTAGATACCCTACACCAACTCATCTAGTACAATCATTCACTTGGTTTGGCAGTAATACATTAAAAATTTCACATTACTTTCAGGCAAAAGCATATTTTTCATGAAAACCTGCATATTGGAGTACGCATTTACATTACAGTACATTAAGTGTTAGGTTGTTTTGACATAGAAAAAGAGTTTACATTTGCTGAGAATCTTGTATTGCATGCAATGCTATCCGAAAAAACAGACCAACGTGGTCCAAATTTGGTTACATTGATTTCTTTCTCAGTTTTTTATTACGAACTAGTTTTCATTATATAAATAAATATTCAGTTTTCGTAGGTATGGTCGTATGTAAGGGGGGTTCAAAACGTTGCCCCCACGCGATTCAAAATTTTCACACCAATTAAAATGCCGAAATGTTACAACTTAGCCGAGAACTTTGCCGAGAAATTTTTGAGATTGCAAGTTATTTTCGGAATGCTCGAAAAGGTGGACTGATGCAAATCACTTTCAACGACGTTCGTCCTAGGGTCAAAGAACGTTCAAATTTCACCAAAATACCTCAAAAATTACGATCTCTAGGACGAGCACAAGAATGCATGGAAAGACGGATAGATAGAGGGACGGACAGAGAAGGTTAGATCGATTAAGAATTATTATCTGAATCGGTACAGTAAAAGGTGGATTTCTCTTATATAGATGAGTTCGGATGTACATAACACACCCAAAGTTCATCGAAATATCTCTCAAATTCCAACTTGCAGCTTGAACACAAATTTGTATGGACTGACAGCCATCAGATGGACAGATAAGTTTAGATCAGAGAATCGTTTTGTGAATCGATCGTTATAAGAAAAGCTCGGTTTTCTACGTATTACAAACTATGCCACAAGTGGTGTAGGATATAAACAGTTACCTTACAAATGAAGTGAAACGACACTTATAAGACCACATGATAAAGACTGTTTTATAATTAATGGTAGTAATGAATTAATTTAAATAAATATTAAGACCAATTTATTGAGAAATAATTCGAATTAAAAAAAAGTTTCATTTTTTTTTTTATAATCAACATTTACATGCATTACGGCGGTGTCTTCTTCTTACTGCCTTAATCAACAATCTCAATTATATAATCTGGATATTTGGCCAACAAAATTTTCTTCGTTTCACGATGATCGGTTTTACCATAACCCTGCGCAAGAGACTTTAACTTGTTAAATGATCTATGAAATTGCCTGACCGGAAGATGTTTACCTGCGACTGACCGTACACTTTGATTCTTTTAGCTAATGAATCACGATCGATTCTACCACCGCCTAGGATTTCGGCTTGCAATCCCATAACCTTACAGGACGCCCGGACGCGTTCATAAATGTCAGCTGCGTAAATACACCAAAGAGAAAAAAATTTCATTCTGAATGATGTGTAGATGTATAAGATTCCATAAAATTTACAATGCCCCTGGCAGTCCTTATATCCTCTGACTATTGTCTTATACGACGCAGAATCATCGGAATTGTCCTCATCGCTGACCTTGATAAGGACATACTTGAAACTGCCTTCCTCGATATCCACACTTGGGACGGCATCTGATTTATTGTCAAACCATTATTGGAAATAATTTTTAAAATTTTTTCCCTCGACTCACTTGAATCTAAAGCAAATCTTTTCTTAGCGCGTGCGAAAAATCGAACAACGGTTTTCAGCATTTCAAAACGTATTGGAAACTTATGACAGGAAAAGTTGATTTGAAATTTTTTTTACATGTCAGACGTTGAACAATACTAAAATGAAATAAATTGTTTTTTTGTTGTTTTTGTTTTTGGCTTCACTCTGTGTATTGATAAGTTTGTATACATACATGGGGGGAGATAATGACTTAAAATTATAAGGATTTTTTTATTTGAACGCCACACCGTGTACATGTTCTAAGTGATATTCTAAATTATGATGGGCACTAAACATTTGTCCACATATGTGACACGGTTTTCGAGTTTCGTTTTGCGAGAAATTCGCGACTGTTAACGATTTAAGGATGACATCATGTTCCTTCTCCATATGTTTATTTAAGTGTTCTTTACTTAAAAATGGTAGATCACATATAATGCAACTAAGTTTCGCTTCGTTTCCAAACGTTTGACTTAGTACAGGCGTAGTTTGGCCATATTCAATATTCTCATTAGTATCGGATTGTTGTTGCTGGTGTTTTTCAAGCTGATAGCATTGCTTTTGATGTTGTGCTGTTGTCGTCGTTGTTGTTGTCGTCGTTGATTGCTGCTGTACCGATTCGCTTTCAGAATGAGTGGATCTTTTGTGCACTTTTAATGTATATTTCTCGGTAAAAGTTTTCCCACAATAATCGCAACTATAACGTGGCCGATCAACTAAATATGCAAATGAAAGGAATTCAGATAATCGTTTTTACAACTTTAACAGAGAGTTTGTTAAGGAAATTTCGTTTAACAGAGATTATTAAGGAATTTATTGAAACCAACCTCGATGCGTTATCCGATGATGGCGGAAGGTACGTTTCGTTTTAAAAATCTGATTGCATATCTCGCAACGTAAGGGCTTCTCTTCAGCTTCATGTTGCAATTTATGATTGTATAGGACAGTTGTCTGCGAGAAGCATAAACCACATTTATCGCATTGATATTTCTTTGTGTCCAAATGCACTTCCATATGACGTATTGTGCTGATTTTTGTGGTGAATTCTTTACTGCAGTAACGACATTGATTTTCATTTTTACCTTCATGCAAATTCATATGTAACATGATATAATCTTCGTTGCGATGGCTAAAGCTACAGAGATCGCAACTGAATTTTTTATGCGCCGAGTTCACGTGTTTTTGTAAACGTATTTTATTTTGAAAACGCATTGCACATAAATTGCATTGCAGAATTTCTACGGGTGTTATGGATCTTTGAATAGATGGTGACGACGGTGAAGGCGTGGTCGACTTAGCTTCCACTGGGATAGGCAATAAAGCATCTTGAGATTTCAATTTCTTAGCTCTTCTGCTACCCATAACTTCGTACATAGTTTCTGCTATTTCATTATCGCTTACATTAACGTCGTCGAAGAAGCGATCATCATTGAATTCTTCCATTGCAGCGAGCTCTTCTAGACATTCTTCTTCGAATTCGCTGTCAACACTAATTGCCGCTTTTTCAACAAGATTCGTTAGATTTCTTTGCTTTCGCGTCATACTAATCAAACAGGCATCATAATCGGCAATTAATGTATAACATTGCCTGCAAACCCATTCACCACAAGTTATATGCAATTCAAATTTCCCACAACGGGCAAGATGCATCAAAACCGTTTTGATACTCTTCTTCGATGCGGGACACAAAGCGGCATCAACGCTTTTGTGTATTCTGTCGTTCGAGTTCCTTTTGCGGCATAAAAAACAGCGTATAAACACAGTTTTATTGTTCAACATATTTTCCATATAAAAAAATTATTAAAATTTTTTATTTTCTGACAAAAAAATGTATATTTTTGACGTTTTGCCTTTTCTAATAACTTCGTTAGTCATATGTTAATTAGAGTTGCCGTTGCAACGCAAAAAAAGAAAAGCAGAGTTTGCAACTTTCGTAAAAAACAGCGCAATTACTTCAACCCCAAACAATTTATTCATTTTTTAAAGATGAAAATGTCGTGGGGACGTTTTCGATTTTAAAGGGAAGATGAAGAAGATCTTATTTTTACCTATGCCATCATCAAAAAAATGTGATTTTTGCTTGCGCACCAAAAAAGGAAAATAAATACTACTCTTACACCCCACCTCATTTGTGATACAAGGTATATTAAGTTAGTGCTTATGTATGTAACACGAAGAAGGGCTTAAGATAGACCCATCTTTTATTATACCGATCGATTAAGGAACAAACGTTTAACAATTTTGGCGGGAAGCTGGCAACATTCTAGAATTTTATCATATCGTGTCGTGAAATAATCAGTTTTTTACAAAGGGTAAGTTAAAATAAAAAGACTTCTTGCGCAGCATTCTTCTTAAATGCTCTAAAAACGAAAGGACCAATTTGTATATTGCAGTTTACATGATTACTTGCTTGCCTAACTGTACGTGCTAATATATGTTTTTTTGACTGTACCTTGGTTGATTCGCAAAGAAAACTTATGGCTAAAGTTCATATAACAAATGTTGTGGTATTAGATAATCCTAGCAGTTGTTTCAATCCATTTCAATTTGAGTTAACCTTCGTATACCTTGAAGAATTGAAAGAAGGTCTCGAATGGAAATTGATATACGTTGGATCTGCAGAGTCTGAATACTATGAACAGGTGGATACTACATATGTAGGTCGAATACCTGAAGGCAGACATATATTTGTGCTCCAAACCGAGCCGCCAGATGTCACTAAAATACCCGAACCGAATGCAGTGGTTGTTACAATAGTTTTATTAACTTGCTCGTATCGATGTCAAGAATTTATGCGTGTAGCTTATTTTGTAAATAATGATTACGCGGACCCAGAAATGCGTGAAAATCGGCCATCGAAACTTATGTTTGATAAACTTGTACGTAATATATTGGCTACCAAACCGCGGGTAACACATTTTAAAATTAATTGGCCGTCTCGAATTACTTGACAAACGGCGATGGTCACGACGCTGTAGAAAACCCTGATGATGACGACATGCAGTGTTCAAGTGATTCAGATGCTGTTTTAGCGGCTTTTTCAAACATACCGTACCCGAAACTATCGTAGACGATAACAGTTTAACTATGGCTATAGGACGTGGTGTAAATGCTCTTAACGAAAACTCAAATTCTTTGGCAATGGAGTGCTAGGTATTCCCTCTTTTTTTAATTGCCCAAGAATTTTCATAGCTGTTCATATCTCATTCGGTTTATATCCAAAATTCCATTTGTTTTGTAATTATTTTAATTCATAATTTAATAAAATCTTAGTCGTTTTCCTACGAAAAAAAAAATCTGAATTGATCTAAGTCTGTCTGCCCGTCTGTCCGTCCACTATCTGTCCATGTAAATTTGTGTTCAAGCTACAGGTCGTAATTTTTAAGATGTTTTGATCCAACTTGATATAGTGACATATTTTGACCCAAAGACCGAAGGTTATGGAAAATCGTTCGGATCATTCTACTTTTTCGACCAGTCCTCATATAACATCTTGTACTAGGTAGACAAGCACATAGATTCTGCCCACTTGCATCTACTCTACTGTAACGGAAGTTATTTATGACTCGACCTAATATTTGGATTATTTTCTTAATTTGAGTTAAACTTTATCGGAAATTTTGGCGTTTTTGAAACGATGCAAATTGTGACAAAATAAATCTAAAAGGTTAGCAGTCGTATCAGTTATTCAGGGGTGACGACTAAACGAAGCCAGCCATCCCCTATCCGTAAAGTCAAAAAAAAAAACCCCGTCGGTAACGTCAACTAGTTACGTAGTCCGTGATCGCTTACCTCTGGCTGCTATAACACGACTGAAATGAAAAGCATATGCAAAAGTATTTAAAATATTTAATCAGCATATATACGTTGTATAAAACAGTCTTAGACAGTCCTAAACACTCGTAGTCACTTCTGTACTCAAAATAAAACTCTATAAAACAGTCTTAAACAGTCCTAAACAGTCCTGAAAGTGTTGAGGTTGCAGTGTAACCGACATTGGGTGCATGACATGACATGAGTTGCATGACACTTTGTCTGTTCGACATGTCGTTTAACGGCGTTTTTTTAATACGTAAATTATTTTGCTTTCATACCTCCCTCATGGGCACATTTAAAACACATTTACACAAAACCTATAATTAATTGCAGATAATTATTTATCTGCTGCATGACTTTGAAATGCTTTTGAAAAATTGAAAATCAATCTCAGGTCACCACAAGAATAATTTTGAATAAAATGAAACGATGAGTGTGTTGCGACGCGCTGTCCCGTTACAATCTCAATACTCACTTGCATGTGTGTTGTAACGATATTCTTACACATCTCTTATTAAGCATGCTGTCTTAGGTATGACCGAACATGTGTACATGGTCGCTTTGCCTGCATCTACGTTATAATCTCAACTCTTACTACCTTAAGTACCGAGTCGTATGATCTTATTGCTAGTGCTGACTCAGCTTATATATCGTATGATTTTATAAGCCGCGGAACCGTTAAGCGTGCCTGCATATAATATGCACCATATCAACATGCATAATTTTATAAGCTCGTTTCTATCCTTATGTCTGTCTTATTGCTTGTGCTGACCTAGGTACCAAATCGTATGATTTTGTAAACCGCAAAACCACAACCGTTGAGTGTATGAATCAATTATTTCTATACATTAATCCTCTCAAATCTAAGAACCCAAAGCCGTATTCCTGGCACGTAATAGGAAATGCTACGGCTATTTATATTATATTTATTTATATTTATATTTATATTGTCATAATTGGTAAGGGTTCCTTACAACCTTTTAATAAAGTTACACTAATAAATAAAAAAAAAAAAAAAAAAAAAAAAAAAAAACAAAAAAAAAAAAAAAAAAAACGATTTCATTCAAGAACTATTAAGCAAATCCTATTAAGTGATTTAATGTTATAACTATTTTAACCCATTGACTGCCAGCTACGAGAGATATCTCGTATTAAGCGTGTGTATCAAAACTGCCAGCTACGAGATATCTCGTAGTGCGTGCTGCAATTTTAGATTAATTACAAACGGCCATTTCAGTTAAAAATATTTTAAAAAGGAGTAAAAAAACGTATTAATTTTAAGTTTTCATTTACAAATATTTTTACTATTGTTGCTGAATATGATAAACTCTAAAACAAGGATCAACGCAAAGTGCTGGCTTCTCGGGGCACTGTGGACAAAAATACCTACTCTCCTTACGTTTTTTTTCTCTTTGTACAGATTCGACATGGCTTTGTAGGCATTATTTTATTTTTTTTTTGTGGAAGGAAGATGTTCTAAATAATGGAAATCAGTTGCATTTGTATTACAGTTCCTGCTTTCTTTTGCATTGCTGTCGTCACCAAGTAAATGCATAATAACTGACTCCCTAAATTGAAGTAGCGTCATCCTTTTATTCTTTCGATTTCTTTGGTTGTGAAACATGCGTGCATTGTGCAGGAAGATTTCCAAGTAATGTAGTGCAAATTCCTTGTACCATCCAAGATGGTTTTCCCAAGGAATGACTAATATGACATACGTTGGTCAGAGCGTTCAATATCTGCCATTTCCAAAGTATAATCTCTGACTATATCCGGTTTAGTCACAATTTTTCCATTTTTGTTCTGCACTTGAAACATTTCATCTTTATGCATGTTGGATATAGTCAGCACATCCCGCGTAAGTGGCAACCAGCACAGGAATTTTATTTAGTGATGCCAGCTACGAGTTATCTCGTAGTGTTTTTTTTTTCAATAAAAATTACTGTAAATGCTTTTACAATATTATATCAGTAACTTAATATAATTATATTTTGTAAACAACTTTCATGTACTCTTTAAAATAAAATCTTGGCACCTTGGCAGGGCAAGACGGTATAAATATGTCTGGCAGTCAATGGGTTAAAGTGGTTGGGTTTTATTACACACACGATATATAGATTATTGACATGGTTTATTAGTATAAAATACTAGTAGTTAGTATGTGTAGGTATCTGAATAGATTCGTGAACGAGAGAGAGACACGAGACACATTCTCATTAGTTTATTAATTATCACATTTAATTAGTATTGTTAAACTGTTAATTACTTGTTTATTTGATTTTATGTTGATATTATTTTAAGTAATTAAACCATGACAAATACTTAATAATAATTTTAAATTTACATATATATCTCAAAAAATCTTGAAGTGCATTTATTACTAATATTAATATTAAGTTTAACATCATTTAATATGCATTTTTCATAAAATTGTTTTCTTGATTGATTCTTGAATTGAATTCAAAAAACTTTACTCTCTTAAATATGGATCAGATTGATCTATTTCACCACAAACTTCCCACCACCAGATGTAAAGATTTTCATGAAAAAGAAACGTTTATATTGTGACAAGAACTTATTTTTATACCCTACACAACTTGTGTTAAGTTAGTACGGACGCATGTAACACGCAGAAAGGCTTAATATGGACCCATCTTTTATTATACCGATCGATTCAGAATCGTATCAATCTGAATTGATTTAAGTCTGTCTGTCGGTCTGCCTGTCTGCTGGCTACCCATGTAAATGAGTGTTCAAGCTATAGGTCGCAATTTTTGAGAGGCTTTGATCAAATTTGTTACAGTGATCCATGTGTTTTGCCCCAAGGACGAAATCTATTGAAAATGGTTTTCCGACCATTCCCCATATAACGCTCAATTCTGAAAAATCTTTATATGAAAAAAAATTTCAATTTCCAAAATTATGCTGCAAAAGTAGTTAAGTAGTAGTATTTCGGCGTTCGGCAATTGGTTTCGACCGGCTTTGGTAGTTTTCTGAAACCCCTCTCATAAAACGAAAACTGAAATTCACACGACACAAAACAGGTATAATTTTCAATGCTTCATGAAGGAAATTATAACATAGTAGTAAAAAAATGAATTGTAACAAATTTGGACCACTTCGGCCTCTCTTTTGGATTCTACCCTAATAAACACTAAAAGGTCTACATATTAATATGTGGTGATGAAAATTGGTCCACAATATTACAGTAAATTCTTATGAAAATGAACTCTACAAAATTTGGACCATGTACGCCTATTTTTGTATTCTGCCCTATGTAAGGACTAAACTTGTGATACATAGGCCCGCTTCCGCACATGGAAAATATGCCTAGATCTATAATAAAAATGCCAAGATCTATAATAAAAATAAGCCTTGTGTAAGAGAATGTCGTGTAAGGTATTTAATGTTCGGCCTTACTCGATTATAATGTTCTTACTTGTTTAGTTTTATGACAATAGCAGGTAAAGAATAATTTGTACTCTAAGAGAAAAGTTAGCTATATTGGATTTCGCACATCTCGTTTTAAATTTTGGACATCCTCTCATGTGTTGGACCAATTCAGAAGGTCATTTTAAAGCATATATATTATTATGTCCTTTCTAACAGCGGATTATAACACGCAAAATAGTATATAAAAAGCATTCAATGATCGCGTTCGACTGACTATAGCTTTTTAAACTGTTTTATTTATGGACAATTATTCATTTAAGAGGATGCAAAACAGCCTGTTATGGCATCGACGTATTAACATTAAGATGTTATTTTCCATAATGCGTGTCGCAACCAAAAGAAACCTTTAGAGGCCCTATACAGTATATATATATGCAGCGTGATCAGCGTGAAATTCTAAGTTGATTTAGCTATGTCTGTCCGTCTGTATAGCGTGTGTTGTTGGCACTATCCTCATTGCAACAAAGAAGATATCGACTTCAAATTTGAAAGAAACATTGGAAGTTTTTACACGCAGGTTGGTATTGAAGATAGTCCCAATTGGTCAAAGCGCACGCCCGTAGTCGAACGTAAACTGGACGCAGCTCCCTTTTTCTTAACAAAAATTTTTGGGTTTCCGCTTGTTACTCAGAAATTATAAAGGGTAGAAGAGTGAAATTTTCCACATTTACTTAACGAAGCACTCTGCTCTTTACGTCGAAAAATGGAAAAAATCGGCCATGCCCACACAAACTTACCATTGATTAAATTTTATTTTTTTCCCCATTTTTGAGGATTTTTTTTGCTTATTTTTCATAAGGCAATCAAGACCGAATATTTATAACCATTTTGTGCACTCCTTAAATGCAAATATATTATCTGCCTAAAAATGGGTTAATTCTAACATGGACCCGCGTTTCCGTTTTTCTTAATAGTGCCGGCGATATGGGTATCAAATGAAAGAACTTGGAGAGCAGAATGCGAAAAACATAGCGGTGGGTATGCGAGATTTGTCCCCCCGCCGAATATAATTTTCTTACTTGTTTAGATTAATGAAAAAAAAAAAAAAAAAAAAATGATTTGCAAATAATTTCACTTTCTTTAACAGCAAGCGCTATATATTACGTTGTAATCAGAGATTGTGTTCTTCAAGAAAAAAAAAAAAAAAAGAGAGCACTTATCCTATACGATATCTGGTTAATGTTTCATTTTAAGCTGTTGATCAATTTAATTAAATAAACCGGTCATTTGTTCTTCCAAGCGTACATTCTCTGTAATTTTGATAAATTTTTTCAAAAAAAAAAAAAAAGAATAAGCAAATTGCTAAACGCAGTTGGAAGACCTTGATGTGCACAACTCTTATGTTCGCTAAGAACACATGCCTTGTTTGCGGCCAGCTATTTGAGCGGCTGAATTGAGAAACGACACAACAGACCAGTTTAAGGCAAAATCTTGACTTGAAAAAATCAATTCATTTGGTTTGCATCGAATCTCTGAAATCCCCCGAATTTACATTTTCGATCTACATCATGTATACGCCTTCCTATTTGGCCTATAAAAGCTGAAAGAAACTACACGTTCTTTAAAGAAACTCCTTTTAATTACTCATGAATCTATGAATTTATGGTTAAAAAATGTTCGCATTTAGGGATAAAGAAGAAAACAAAAAAGAAAATGCAGATAATAAAAAGAAATTGTTTGCTTTATACGAAGCTTGACAAACGAAAACCAAATGCTGATGATGAACATTTTCACTTTCAAGGGATGTCCAAAGCAAACGTTGGACAAACCCAATATATTCTCCCATGTGGATAATAAAAGAAAAGATATAAGAAAAAACACACAGACACACACACACACTAAAGCTGCAGCCAGTTGTTACATCGAGTACGTCCATATAATTTAAAAAAAAAAAAAACCAAAAACGAGTAGAAAAGATTTTTTCTGTTACAATACCGGAAAGTTGGGTTTTTTTTCGTTTTTTTGTCGGTTTTTATAGAAATGTTTTAATAACGAAACTGAATGATATTTTACTTTTCCATTTCAAACAAATTAATTAGAATATAGTTTAAGCATAATTTCAATTAATTCATGACAATTCACTTATGAATATCGATTAGTTAATCTTTTACATACATAAACGTGAGAATCAAATGAAATTAATTTACAATATAAGCTCGACATACCATATATGTATAAAATGCATATGAAATTATACGTTTTAGTCGAGGGTGTTGTGTCACTGACCGTTGGGGAAAAGAAGTGATGCATATCAATGTCAAGGTTTCACTTTAATAAGTAGTAGTGAGTGATCACGTAATGAAATTAACAACAATTTAATAATACATAAAGATTTAAGCATATACATGCATATATGAGGGGTTTATTTTGAAACAGGGGCAAGTCCAGTTTTAGAAAAAAAACTATGAAAGATATAATAAATGCAGATAAAACTTGACATTTTCATATTTACATAATCTATAGTCAAAAACAAGTGCAAACGACCCACTCTTAAATAGCCTAAATGGCTTCGCTTAATGCAGTTAATCTTATAACGATTTTTCAGGCGGGCAGGTGCTAATCCAAACCGAATTCAATAGCGTTCGTCCTAGAGCTAAAGCACCGGGGTGTACAAAATTTCATCAATATATTTCAAAAATTGCGTCTTGTAGGTTGAACACAGAAAACAAGGCGGACGGACGAACGGATTCTGAACCGATAATTGTAATAAACGTTGGTTCTATACCACGTTCTTCTGAGTGTCGCATAGATCTATACAAACATAATAGACCCTTAAAACAAGATGAACTGTTGGACAGACAAGAGCCGTATAATGAACAGTGGATCTATCTCAAGTCTTTCTGGACGCCACATACATCCGTGCAAACTTAATATACCCTTAAAACAACACGGACTGACGGACGAACAAGATCCGTACAGTAAACGATGAGCCTGCCTCATGCACTTCTGGGTATTGCTTACATCCGTACAAACCTAATATATTGTGATAGACAAAATCCTTTTAAAAAACGATGGGCCTATTGCAAGTACTTCTAGACGCACAAATCCGTGCAAGCTTGATACTTCCTTAAAACAAGACGGACTGACGGTCAGACGAGATAGATTTAGTAAACCGTGGGTTTGTCTCAAGTTCGTCTGAATGTCGAACACATCCGCACAAACTTGATATACCTTTAAAAGAGGACGGACTGATTTGCTTAGTAAACAGGTCTTTCTCAAGTCCTTGTGGCTGCTACATACATGCGCACACATTTAATATGTTTTTGTTCTCAAAGTGGATGCTTTACCGGCTAACAGTATTTCAAGTATCTTTATTTCAAAAGAGGAGCAAAGTGGTTTGGGTTCCTTTTGGTTTATTACACTTTTATATCCTATACGACTTGTCGCTACGTTTGTGCGTACGTAGGCAGAGTCTTAGATAGACATACTTTTTATTATATCACAATCAATTTTTGAATTAACTTAAGCTTGTCTGTCCATCTATCCACTTGATGCCTGTCCTTGTCTTTTTGCGGGTATACTTTCAGTACGTAGGCACCAAGGATAGCGAATCGTGCGGGCTGCTTGTATGGGCCAGCAGTATCTTTCGAACATATTTATCTCTAAAAGAAACACACACACCCGCACACACACGCGAACACACACAAGTTGCATAGAACATAAAATTTGCGGAGAGGCAAAACAATTTTCTTGGTTCTTCGGATGTTTTCGCTTTACAGTACTACATGGCTCATTTATGGCCCTTTAGAGAGCCAGTTGTCTGCTTGCGAATTTGGGACTTGTTTCTTTATTGTGCCTTTCTAAAGTTTGTATCGTTTGCTTCCATGTTCCAAAGCCAACCGAATCTCATTAACTACATTGTTGCAATATCGGCTCAAATTTAAGCTTACACCCCATATATCATATGATACAGATGCGAGCGCAAAGTCATCTGCGAGTGACTTTATTCGAATTTTTCCATTCTTTTGTTCCATTGAAATTGCCTCACATGCTTAACTTCAATTCGAATTAAACGATCATTTGTGCACTGTAATCAACGGGTGATAATGGCAATTACTAGATAATTTCAATATTACAATGCCTGAGGAGATTGCTTTTTATAGTATAATCAATTCTAAATAATTGATTTTATAGAGAAAAATCAATAAAAAAAAAATAAAGCATTTATTCATTTCTCTTAAATATATTTAATATTCACTTTAGCTGGGTATTTTCTTTTGGTATTTTATTCGAGAGTAAAGATAATTTATGATGGGCGTAATTATTACACATGAAAAACAGTAAGCAGTACAGTAACAGTAAGTAACAGTTCGCTTGTGATCGAATCTTTTATACCCATCACCGTTATCGTAAAAAAGACAAAAAGAGGAAAAGAACTACATTTTCATGCTCTGTACTATGGAGTGGACGCAGCTGATTTTTTCCTGTTTTCAAAATAAAAGTTTTTGTCGCACAGGTTTGTGGGCATTGTAGGCGTGTCCTGTGAAAAGTTTAGATCCTGATTAAATTCTTTTGTAAATTTAATAACGGTAGATTGTTTACTATAAATAGTACACAGCTGCGCAGACAGACAGCTGGACAGATGAAAAGACGGTCATGTTTAGGTGCATTCCACATTTGAAACTGGCCAAACATTTATATACTTTGTGGGGTTTTTGAAGCTTGTTTTTATCCCTTTCAAAGGTATTGAAAAAACAAGTAAGAACATAATAGAGTGGTAAGGCCGGTCATTAAATACCTTATACCACAATTCTTATTTTTATTATAGAACACAAAATTATATCTTGTTTCTATATAAAGGCATATTTTTCAAGTGCGTATCTATGGGAAAGCGGACGCAAAACGCAACCTAATGTAGTACAACTTTAGTCCTTACCTAGAGCATGATCCAAAAATATTGCGTAAATGGTTCAAATTTCGTAGAGTTTATTTTTTTATAAAATTATGGGTCAATTTTCATCATCACATATTAAAACTTAGACTTTTCTGCTCTACAAATGATCAATTTTCGTGAAAATCGTTATTAGGGTAGGATCCATAAAATAGGCCGAGATGGTCGAAATTTGGCACAGTTTTTTTTTGTTAAATTACTATTATGATATAATTTTCATCGTGAAGCATTAAAAAATTATAATTTTTTGTTGTATGAACTTCAGTTCTCGCTGTATGAGAGGGGGTTCAAAAATTGCCCCATTAGTACGAAGTTTTCATACCAATTCAGAGTGCCGAAATACCACTACTTAGCTACTCTTGCCGAGAATTTTTTTTCCATATAATGACTTTTTGAAATAGGGCGTTATATTAGAGTGGTCGAAAAAGTGGACCGATCCAAACCATTTTCAAAAGCGTTCGTCCTTGGGCCAAAACACGTCACTGTACCAAATTTTATCAAAATATCTAAAAAATTGCGACCTATAGCTTAGACAAAAATTTAGATGGAGAGACATCAGACGGACAGACGTTCTACATTTTTCTCCTACAGTTTATGAGTAGTGAACAAAAAACGAATTTTCCATTCCGTTTGTAGAACAGAGGTGTTCTCAGTTTACGTTTCGCTGTGGGCATGTCCTTCAACCGATTCGGTCCATTTTCAATACCAATCTTCGTGCAAGAACTTCCAATGCCAGGAGAATGTTTACAACAGACATTACAGACGAGCCGACGGATAGACAGACAGACAGACAGACAGACGGACAAAAAGACGGACAGATGGACATGGTTAAATCATTTAGAATTTAATGCTGATCAAGAGTTTATATACTTTTTATGGGGTCTCTGATGCTTCCTTGTGGGCGTTGCAAATGTTTTGACAAAATGAATATACCCCTCATTCTACGGTGATAGGTATGAAAAGGTACTGAAGGGCTATATCAACCTTGAGTTAGTTTTTATTTTCAACTCTTGAAAGTGTTTCTTTTCTTCTTCAGAGAAATATATTTATTTTTTATATAGAATTTTATATAGAATTACTTAGTAACAATGTTTGTACTCCGTTGTTGTTATTTATTTAAAATATTTGCAATATTTTGACTTTCACGATCTTACCCATGCTTTCCGTAAACTTGAAATGATTTCATAGACATTCAACTCTTGGAATTTACACACACTTCCCATTAAATTGTCTTGTGTGAGAATTTATTTCTATGAGTTTTTTGGAATTCATTTTTTATACAATAATTCCAATGGCCTTCATCTGCGATCTTGTTGATGATACAAGCAAGAAAGCTGTTTTTAAATCTTTGCGCACGGTTTCTCAATAATGTCCGCAGCACAATGACTTAAGTACGATTTCCTCAGGCCTCCATAAGTGCGTGCTCTTATGGCTGCACGCTTCTTTAAGCACTTTATCAGAGAGTAACTATTTTTGCACTTATAAGGTTTGGATTTGTCGCCTGTTTGTAAAATACATATGCGCATATGCCGAAATCCTATAAAGTATAGGTTTAATAAGAAGTTCGTTTGCAGCCATCAAATAGGTTTCCTTTTTCAACATTTTTTGATGTAAAAACTAATGATAGGGTGCGCTGGTCACCGTGTCTTCAGCGAAAAAATCAAGGTCGTTATAGGTACTAACTTGTGTTTCTAAGTCGTCACGTGTCGGCTAATCAGGAAGCCGCCATTCAGAAATCGAATTTCGAAGCTATAGTTATTCGTGATAGACTTAATTTTCTTCAGTAGCGAGCATATTACCCAATAAACAATGCCAAGCCTCCGAAAGTCGTTTGATTGCCCACTTTTTTTCCTATATAGCCAGCCGCTGTAGATGCTGAAGATTTCTACAAGTCTGTCATAGACTGGGGAGATCAGAGTAGTAGTAGTGTGATTAAAAGCACAGCATTACTAGACGGGTAGGACGACAAGCTTATGCTCTCTATACTGGTACACGTACAGTCTATACAGATTCTTCGCAGACTGTGGAGTTCAGAGAAGTAGTAGTGAGATTAAGAACACAGCGTTACTGGGTATATATTTGTCCTTGAACACTGAAAGTACAAGAGAAAAATTGAATGGCAAACTAGTATGCATGGATAATCCAAATGCTCTTTTTACAGGATAATCCGAAAGCTGTGCTGCGTGATAGCGATAGCCCAAAAGCATTATACTTCAAATAATAGGTACTATGGTTATTATGGTGTCACTTTCTGACTGACTTACAAAGTCTGTGTTTGGCGAATAGTTTTCATTGCTTGCAGAATATCTGCGTGCGAATAACAAAGTCCTGACAACTGACGCCCTACGAGGCGTTTAGAGGCATTAAATAATTAGAAAGCCATCGTGTTGCTCCTCTCAGGGAAGAGTTTGGTTCGTACCTAATCTTTCCTATTTGGCATTCAAATGGCAGTAGGACCCCTTCAGTGAGGTGGGGTTGCCCCGTTCAGTGGAAGGCACTGGCTAACGTTTAAATTCAATTCGCAAAGTCGTCGAGGTTCGTTCAATTAATTCACATAGATAGGTATAAGAGTTAAATAAAGAGGAAGTTGGGCTTAACATTTTCTTTCGAGCTTTATATTTGATCTTTAGTTTTTTTTCTTAAGATATGAAGTTCAAAAATAACTGAATTGAACCCACAGTTTCTATATTATGGCCCCAAAATAGCTAAGCTTCTTATTCAAAGGTTTAAGTTTTGAACAAAAACTCAAGTAAATCGCACTAAGGTTTCGCTTCACGCAACAAGGAACAATATATTTAAGTCGTAAAACAGTTTTTAAATTGAACAATCAGTTTTCCAATGCTGCCCATTTATATTTTGAGCCATAGATGCTATTGGAGGTACATAGAAGGCAAACGGATCATTGTTTTATTTAGCAATAAAATATAATGCCAAAGCTATAGTAAGGGATATCCAGGTCAATGTAAATATAATTCCATTTGTTAGTAGGTAAGCAACCAAGCACAAAATGCTGCCAAATTATGTACATATAAAGCTTAAATTATATACAATATACGAGGCATGCCTGGGGCAAATGGATCATTGCTTTATTTAGTAATCAAATAAGGGGCTGAAGTAATAGTAACGGATATGCCAGAGCTAGGACAAATATAGTTTCGTTTTCTTACAATAAGCAATCATTAACAAAATGCTGCCAAATTATGTACAAATATAAATTAAATTGTAATACGGCCTGGGAGCTTCATCGAAGACGAATGGATCGTTGCTTTATTCAACATTGAAACATAATGCTGTAACTATAGTACGAGATACGTAAGCTAAGGCATATAAAATTTCGATTAGCAGTATTTGCAAAATGCTGCCAAGTTTGGGAATGTATAGTTTAAATCATGCAAGGCAGGGCGATGCACATTATAACAAGGATAAATGCATCCTCGCTTGCTCTTGCAATCAGATATGGCGTTGAAGCTAGTAAGAGATATCCAATATGGGAATCAAGACCTATATAACTTTGCTGTCTTAGTATACGCAACCCCTTAAAAAATGCTGCCAAATTTCCAGGAAATATAGTTTGAATCGTATATGGTATACGTGGTATATTGAGAGCGAACGCAAACCGAATGAAACGACAGTTTGCTACCTTATGCAACTATGTTCTATGTATGATGTATCGTCAAATTGTATAATGAGGATGAAACTATTTATTTATTATTTAGCAAATAACTACTGTAAGGACCAAATGCACGGCGGTGTGGTTGTAACTAATGGCAAGGGTTAGCTCGTTAGCCTATCTCAGATTAATTTCTCCTTTCTTTAACCTATTCTCTTACTCTCCTAGATAGATAACACCACACGATAATCTGTTCTTGTAGAACTTTAACCATTTGTTTTCTTCATTTACAGTACTTGTGCTTATCTGCAGGAACTTATTTCATAGCAAAACAAACAACCTACTCCGGTCTTCCGTTGTCCTACTAAAAAAGCTGGTTTTCTTCAAGGATCGGATTGACTTTCTTGTGAATTTTTTTCGGATTTTTATTCGAAGAAGAAGGAAACAACAAATGTCGTCGTCTATGGCTGGATTTCAAAAAAGAAAGAAAGCGGCGATTGCCTTAATCATCAGGGATATTTTCGAAAAAAAAGATGTCGTTGCCAATCGGCTCATTAATCGCATTCGAAACCAGCTTTCCACCACTTTCAACGAATTGGCCCTGCCAATCAGCACCAACGTCAATTCGCCTTTTTCTTTCAAAGATAGGACAGATAGGTGGTCGCATTCGAGGGTGTAACAACTGACTGTAACAGCCTTTTCCAGACTTGCCTGACTTAGAATTTTGTTAAAATATGTATAAAAGGACCAAAGGAGGACTAAAGTTGCAAGAGTTCTGTTGGTATATATATACAAGTCAATATATACAATGTATATATATATACCAAAAGAAGTCTTGCAACTTATATATATAAAGGACTATATATAAATATATATATATGCCAATCTTGCAACTTATTCATATATAGGACTATATATATATATATATATATAAATATATACCAAAAGAAGTCTTGCAACCTATATATATATGGGACTATATATATATATATATACAAATATAAATACCAAAAGAAGTCTTACAACTTATATGTATATAGGACTACATATATTTATATATATATACTAAATTAAGTCTTGCAACTTACATATATATAGGACTGTATACATATATATATATATATATACCAAAGGATGTCTTGCTACTTTCTTCCTCACAATATGTTATTGGAACTACTAAAGCATACCTAAATATTGGACTTAAGTTTCAAGTGCAGGCGGCTTTTATAGAAATATGATTCAAGTTATATACGATGTACATAGCGGATAGACAAAAGCTATTTATAACATTTTTGTTCATATGTCATGTGACAGTGATTTTGATGTTGTTGTCCTTGAATTAAGTGCTGTATGAAAGTAAAAAAAAAAAGAGAAGAAAGAAGTATACTCCGAACGTGAAGGATGTGTAATGAGCGCTGCTGCGGAGATATGAAGAACTTTTATATTTAAAAAGCAAGCGATTTTATTGAAAACTCTAAAGAACATAAACGTTGCGGAGTCACTTTCAAAAAAAATCATTGAATTATTACTTTTTTTTTTATTACATATATAAAAGACTACCCCAGTGGATAATATATTAGCGTAATTAGTTTGAATTTGTTATTCATTTGAAAAATTTAAATAATTACAACAGAATAAATTGACTGGTAATAAATTAATTATTCAATGTTAGTAAGCTTTTGTTGAATGCTCTAGAAGATGGAAACTAAATTTTATCCCAATCTTTTTTTTTTTTTTACATGAAAAAGCTTGGGGCGTATAAGAGCTTACTGTGTAAGGAATTCGAGTTTTTCTAAATCTCCCAGAATTTCCAGTCACAAAAAAAGTGACTGGGTTAAAATTAATTTTCCACTTTTTAGCTCAATTAAATAAAACCTTATTTAAAAACAAAAACACTGTAATGAATCCACGGTTTACCATTACCACTTCGGTTAATACATTTACTCGTTCAATAGGCCGTTTAATGTGAAGTGGTCGAAAAAGTTTCCAATAATTTTCATCTAAAAATACCAAATGGACAAACGGTCAGATGGACAGACAAGTTCAAATCTATCGATTTTAAATAAAACCATAATTAAAGACAAGTAAAATCGCTGTAGTGGATCCATGAATCACAATTAAATTTCCTACACCACTTCGTTTAATATATTTTTTTTTCTCAATAGGCCGTTATATGGGACGTGGTAGAAATAGTCGACCGATCCAAACTATTTCCAACAGCTTTCGTTCTTGAATATATCACAAGAACACCGGATGGACAAACGGACATATGGGCAGACTAGCTGAAATCTACCGGCTTTAAATAAAACCTTATTTAGATACAAGTAAAATCACTGTAGTGGGTCCATGGATCACCGTTAAATATTCCACACCATTGCGTCTAATATATTTATTTGTTTAATAAGTCGTTATATGGGAAGACGTCGAAAAAGTCATCCAAACCATTTCTAATAGTCTTCGTCCTTGAATAAGTCACAAGAAGACCAGATGGAGAAGGGGACAGACGGACGAAAAGACTATCGGTTTAACAAGGATGGGTCTTCTTCCATGTCTTGTCGGTGTTGTATGCATCGCCAGAAGCTTTATATACCCGTGTACCGCAGATGGGTGCGCGGTATAAAAATTTTTTTATATATAAGTTCGCATTCTAGTCTTCAAGTTGAACACATTTAATGTAGAATCGCCATTTATGGGTTGTTATGTATTACTCTTCAATACTTTTTACTTCAAACCGACATTGAGGGCATTGTTAACAAAACTTTAACTGGCCACTATGTGGCAGCGCCTGTCATATTTTGTGCGGAACAATAAAACTTCACTTGTTGTATTCTACTCTGTAATTCATTCTCCTTACCATTCTTATTAAAGGGATGGTTGAGAAAAATCTCTTTGTGATGCTCGCCATCTCTCAGGCACTAAACTTTAATCTGATAGTTAATTTTTATTTCTCTCTCACTCAAGGGATGTCCCTTACGTAAGGGTAGCAGCGTCATGATCAGACAGAAGTAAGGAAAGACAAAGACATAGGCAGGTTGTAGCCGTAGATTAGTAGTTGTTTGCCCAATGGGTATGTGTTAGGCTTTTACCGATGGAGCACTCGTTACAACTACGACGAAAGTAAATTTTACGTTTTTGAGATTTGAAACCGTGAACGCTGAGCTGGTAGTCGGGGTTATTAAGGATGTAGCTAAGGAAAAGTTAATCCAGCCAACTTATAGCGCCCGCCGTGTTTAATGCAGAGTGGCGGCACTTTGCCTGTCATATAGAATGCACAGAATAATTTTCAACATTTTCGTCTTATTTACCTTCAGAGTAATATACACAAATCGTCAAAAAAGTATAAAAAATAAAAATTTGAACACTTATTACTCTTTCTGGGTGTGGTCGATTTTTCCATTTTTGTACATGAATATAGCGGATACAGTAAAAATGGAAAAATAATTTACGATCAATGAGGAAAAAATCACAAATCTGTGTTGAGAGACATGGACTTGCGTTCAGTTTACGCATTATCGGAGGAATGAGTTTTCGACCAATTGATCCTATTTTTAATATTAAGATCTTTTAATGTTCCTACCAAGTCGATACCTTCATTTTTGCGACCAGAAGACTACCACACAGGGATCATACAGACGGACAGACATGGCTTGCTTGGCTTAGAACTTAACGATGATCGATAATATATATACCTTATAGCCAATTTACAAGTCAATAGCTTCATTTTCCCCATCAAGAGAATGTTTTTCACTGATAACACAAGGACAGACAGACAGACGGATAAACGGACATCGATTTAGAATTTGCTGCTAATCGAGAATATATAAACTTTATAAGTTCAGTCAAGCGTCCTTCTGCATGTTGCAAACGTTTTGACAAAATGAATATATCCCTCATCCTTCGTTGATGGATATAAAAATTAAAAATTTAAATCTTATCTTAAAAGGTTTTAAAAATTCTATGGAATATATTTAGATGTTCATGTTAAAATTAATGAACTTTTTGTGCACTTTCATTTTTTTCTTTCTCTCTTTAAAAATATTTAAAAATACTATTAGAACACAATATAAGGAAGACATAAAATGACAAATTAAATTAAAAATAATTGTTACTTAACTAGAACTTTAAATAAAAAATTTATAAAAATTATCTTTTACTATCGAAATTCATTAGATTTTATGAAAGCTATTAAAAAAAATGTGGTTAGCTAATAATATTCTAGTCTTTAACATAAAAATTGTCAGCACAATAATTATAATAATAATTGAGGTTAGAAACAAATTGAAAGAAAGTGACTTTTAAGCTATGAGCAAAACTCTTAAAAACCTATGCCAAGCTTATAATTATTTAAAAATAAAAATTCTTTCTAATTTTGATAAACCTAATCTTTTTATACGATTTTTTTTACCCGATTTAAACATAAAACGGTTCATAATAAAATCAAATACACTTTTTACACGAATCCCAAAAATATTTTCTTTTTAATTCTCTTTTGCTGAACATATTTGACAAATCTATTGAAGAAAGGCGATCCATTTTGGGCCTAGACCATAATAAATGTAGACGCTTGATATCAACCATGATTGGTTGCGAAATTGAGTTTTATTCCTAGTTTCAATACAACAAATTCTTATAAATTAATATATAAAATGATTTTCGTTATTACTTTTTTACTCGGTTTTTTTTATTGCGTAAATATATAGACTTTTCCATCTTACACGACTTTTTATAGTTATGGATTATATACTCAAATTTAGTAATTGTACTTTTTTACACGATATTTCTTTGCACGGTTTTCTAAGAAGCGTATCCACCGTGTAAAAAAAGAGTTTGGTGTATTATCTTAGGAGTTTTTCTAGCTTTTCTTTCATTAAAAGTTAGGAAACCAATTTGATTTCTAAATCAAATACAAAGTAACAATGATTAACATAATTAGCGCTTAATAAATAACTTTCACAATTCTTATAAGTTAACATTTTATGAGTTATTAAAGCCGTAAGGTAGGAGTTCTATTTGTAACATAAGCGGCATATTTCAATGCATACTTACATGGCCACTGCTTATGATGTGTAGCCACTGTAATAACCTTGAGACAAGTAAAAGCATTATATTCGGTCGTGGCCCACCCTCAAATACCCTACGCCATGCCGCTTAATACAGATAGTACAGTAAAGTTACTACTCAAGAAATACAATGAAGCCGCGGCTCATTGTGTTAACAGCCCTAGAGAATTAGAGATAATCTATTGCTCTTGGATTGGATATGGAAGCTTCAACGAAATCAATCAAGGAATGTTGGTGACAAAGAGGTGTTGTACACTGGTTATCCCTGGCAGTTCTTAGTTTGAATTCCCTTAAGCCTTAAATGTTGTGATGATTATACCGTACGCCATTTGCGGTACAAGGTTACGTACGATAAGTTAGTGCGGACCTGTGTAATACGGAGAAGTGCTTAACACCCACTTTTTATTATAACGATGATTCATAATCGTAACCTGTCTGTCCGTCTGATGTCTATCCATATAAATTTGTGTTCAAGCGGCAGGTCGCAATTCTTGATAAATTTTGATAATATTAGGTACGGTGATGTGTTTTGACGAACGCCATTGAAAATGGTTCAGATCGGTCCACTTTTTCGACCAGTCCCCATATAACGCTCTATTCTGAAAAGTTGTTATATGGACGAAAATTGCAATTTTCAAAATTTCTCGGCAAAAGTGGCTAAGTAGAAGTATTTTGGCATTTTAAATTGGTATGAAAACTTTGGACCGGCTGGGGCAATTCTTTGAACCCCCTTTCATGTAACCGTTCCTACGAAAACTGAAGCCTTATATGATAAAAAGGTCGAATTTCCAATATTTCACTGTAAAAATTGACAAAGATATCTACAACAACATACACGTAACGTCAAAATTATGAAGAGATCAGCATGGCAAAGAAAATTCCTAAGCATAAGCTCGATTATAGATAAACTCAGGATTAAGTTTTGATTGTAGGTTAACAAGAGATTAAGTGATAAATTTAAGATTAGCTTCAACGCTTCTACCTTCTATGGAGAAAACAATATTCCGTCCCCTAAGGCGAATAAATACAGCAATGAAGTGAGTAAATTCATTTTTGTGCATTGCACAGGATAAGGTTAAAGTGTTTTCTATCGTATGCCTTGGATAAAAAACGTCAAATAAATTGAAATCGAATGATTGCTTATCCGAATCGAAACGATGTGGATAACGTAAAACTCTTTTCAAGAGAATGTAAACCGGGAACTAGTATAAGAGGAAACTGAAAGTATTTCATTGGCATAACCTTTTTAAGAGAGTTTATCCAAGTAGAAGGTGGAAAAGCAGTTTTAGAAAATCAATTGCATGCTACATGTTACACGGTTTGAAAATATTAAAGGTCAAGAGTAAAACTCATATGTAGCATAAGATGAACTGTGCACATTTCACTCGCTATTCGATACACATTTCAGTTGTAAAAATATGCAAATTAATTGATAAGAAAACGATTGCGTGTGAGATTTAAAACGAATTGAAAAACATAATACAATGTTGAAGGGGATTTATAACTATATACGCTAGGGGATGACACAGTAAACACTTACACGGCCAAATAACTTTGTGCGTTTAAACCACACAAGCAGACAAGCTTGGGGGTTAAAAGAAGGTAAGAAGTCGCTTGACTGGTAGATCTAAAATGAACTAAAAAGGATAATACAATTTTGGAAGGATGTGCATTATCGGCACGCAATATAAAATGAAATTCAAAATACTTTATTTGATGAATTACTTTAGTATATTCTAAACATAAGAAAGGCTTGGTGGAGGAAGAAATGAAAATGAATCGATTGCATGCAAAATTTAAAACCGATTAAAAAACGTAATACAATTTTGAAAGGGATAGGTGTAACATAAAATGAAATTCTCTTTACTGGGTCAAGTACTTTGGTATGTTTAAAACTTAAGATGAGAAATTGTTTGAGGGTTAAATCTAACTAAAGAAGTAAAAATATTATAGTCGGCCTAAGCCGCTTTTCAATACTCTACATCACATTGCCTAAGACAATTCTTATTTTTGCCATAGAAAACAAGAACTGCATGTTGTTTCTATATAAAGGCATCAATTTTTATGAAAATCCTTGTATAGTGTACGATCCATAAAATCGTCCGTGATAGTCCAAACTTAGTGCAGTTAATTTTTTTTTATCTTAGATTACTATTATGATCCCATTTTCATCATGAAGCATTGAAGATGAGACCTTTTCGCCATATGAACTTCGGCTTTCGTTACATGAGAGATGCTCCATCCGGTGAAAACTTTGCACATCATTTTGGAATGACGGAATACTATTACTTAGCCAATTTTGTCGAGAGATTTTGAAAGTTGCAAATTTTTTTTTGCATATAATGACTTTTCAAGATATGGTGTTATATGGGGAGTGATCAAAAAAGTGGACCAAGGCGAACAATTTTCAATAGCGTTCGTCCTGAGGTCAAAGAACGTCAGCGTACCAAATTTTATCGAAATATCTTAAAAATTGCCACATGTAGCTTGAACACAAATTTACACAGACAGACAGATAGCCAGAAAATTTTGGATTGATTTAGAAAATGATTCTGAATCGATCGGTATAATAAAAGATGGATCTATCTTAAGCCCTTCTGAGTGTTACATACGTCCAGGCACATTTAATATACGCTGTACGACAAGTGCTTGCGGGGTATAGCAACATAATTTTGGAACGAATCTATACCAATATGTCGCATGATATCTTACTATAAGAATTCTACTAAAACATTCAGTGTATATTTCACGCACATGGCATATGTGACGATTAAAGAAATGCAAAATAATCGCATGCTACATTTAACATGAATTAAAAGGAATAATCGGCTTTTTGAAAGTGCATACATTCCTAGATAGCATAGGATGAAACTACATATGGCTTAACTTGTTGAACATTTCTTTCTGTTTCAAACGTAAAACAAAAATTAATATACTGAGTAGAAAAATGCAAATTATTTGCAAGGAATTGATTGCGTGCAAGATTTAAAACGCCTTAAATAACGTGGGTAAGCTCTCTGAAGGGATGTACACCTTACATTTGGCTTAAAAATGAAATTGAAATTTCTGAGAAAATTAATTTATTTATAAAAGAAGAAGAAAACAAATTGCATTTAGAATACAATACAATGATAGAATATTATATGTTTAAGAGCACAATAAAAATTATGAATAAATATATGAATAAAAAAATAATATTAAGAAAAATAAGAAATTCGTATATTAACGAGAAAAAGAAAAAAAAAAAACGCTCTACGCGTGTATTTAATTCATAAAAAGAAAAAAACGTCGCTATACACAATGCAATCATAGATGACGGCTTCAATGTGTAAGCTCGTGTGTACGTGTTTGCAATTTAACAACAACAATAACAACTTTATCATTGTTTATGCATTGTCGCGATTTAGCCAAAAACTCACACACACACACACACACACGCACACACTTTATTATATTCATAAAAAAAAAAGCAAACAAACTCTTTAATCTCACATGCATTCGTATTGAGCTCAGACTAACGAAAACATACGCAACAAAAACAAAAACTTTGCGACAATACTCACAATACACTCAGCATATAGTTTCCAATTAGAATCGTGAAACTGATTAACGAAAAGATTGAAAAAAAAAAAAACCCACTTATTGTCTATGTATTTGAATGTAGAAAACAAAACTTCTATAAATTGCAAAGCGTTTGTCAATTATCGCTACAGTTCGTTGAATAATATCTTATCGCAGGTATACTCCATACAGTCGGTGGAAGCGAGCCTTAGTGGAAGTTGTCGTTGCATTTTAACTAAAAAATATATATAACTTTTTAAATTCTTCACTATCAAGTTTTCGATTTTTTGCTATCGGGGTATCCTTCGCAATTTTTCATCTTAACGCACATATACACAAAGAGAGAGAGAGAGAGAGAGAGAGAAAAGAAGTGCTTTTCGCCTTTACATAGCAGCAATAATAACAATACAATAAAATGTGAGTGATTTAAAAAAAAAGCGAATTTAAAAGAAACAATTATAAGAAACAAAATAAAATAATTTAATGAAAAAGAAATTATTTGAGAAAAATAAACGGAAGAAATGCAGTCTGTGTAAATAGTAGCCGGAATTTTCTTGTTTTTTTTTTTGTTTAAATGCTAACAGATGGTGTAAAAATGACATTATTTTTTTCCTGCAAGATTATAAAAAAATTTAATGAAAATGAAAGTATTTGAGAAAAAACAGGGAGATATTCAGTCTGTGCAAATAGTAGCCGGAATTTTTTTCTACTTTTGAAACTAGCAGATTTTGTAAAGATGGTTTTATTTTTTTAAGTTAATGAAAAAGAAAGTATATTGGAAAAACGGAAGATATACAATCTGTGTAAATAGTAGCCGGAATTTTTTTTTTTTTGTTTAAATGTTAACAGATGGTGTAAAGATGATTTTATTTTCTTTTGTGCAGAATTATTTTAAAAAAAATTAACAATAATTTACTGAAAAAGAAAGTATTTGAGAAAAAAAAGGAAGATATACAGACTGTGTAAATAGTAGCCGGAATTCTTTGTTTTCTTTTTTAAATGCGTAAATATGGTTTTATTTTGTTTCGTGCAGGGTTATTAAGAGAACATTAATAATAATTTAATGAAAAAGAAAGTATTTTAGAAAAAAAAAAGAAGATATGCAGTCAGTGTAAATAGTAGCCGGAATTTTTTTTTTTTTAATTGCTAACAGATGGTGTAACGATGGTTTTATATTTTTTTATAAGAGAGCATTAATTATAATTTAATGAAGAGGAAAGTATTTTGGAAAAATAAACGGAAGATATGTAGTCTGTGTAAATAGTAGCCGGAATTTTTTTTTTTTAATTGCTAACAGATGGTGCGAAGAGGGTTTCATTTTTTTTCCTGCGGGATTAGAAAAGGAAACTTAACAATAATTTATTTAATTTAAAAAAATCGATGATATGCAGTCTGTGTAAATAGTAACCGAAATTTGTTTTTTTAATGTTAAGACGTGTGGCAAATATGGTTTTACCGTATTCCTGAAGTATTGATTAGATTACCGTGAAAAATTTGATGGCATTTTTTCATCATTTCTTTTTTGAAAAAACTACTTTTACTTTAAGTTTTGATTGCCAAATTTTAAGAATGGAATTGAAAATCTTTAAGCAAACCACAAGCCTATTAATGATTGAAATCTTTCAAATTAGATGGAAAAATTTGTTCCAGATCTGCTTCACTCTCACCGAACTCCAAAGGCTTTAAAAAGCAGTAAAAAAAATCAGAAAAATTTCTCATATGACTCTTGGAAAGCTAGCTTAGGAAGTGAAAATATTTTTTGTTTTGCTCAAGTTCATCCATCCTATTCTGACCGCAGTTCATTTTCCGTTCGTGAACATTTTTCGCTAAGAAAAAAGTGAGTAGACATGTGAGCAAAGATCGCTTTGTCGTTCTCGATCGTAATTCGAATACGTTACCGGCAGCAATTTTGTGCTTGAAAAATTGTTTATTCGATAGTGAGAAAAATGCATAATTCATCGGCAACGTCTGCAAAACACTCTATTCGTTACAAAGAGAGAGAGAGAGGGCCCATAATCTAAGGCTATCGAGTTTACTTGGTGTCTTAAGATACATAAACCGTATAGAATAAAAGTCTTTTTTTATTTTTTATCAATCAATCTGGTCATGATAACGGTAATAAATATTTCCAAGTGAACAACATACGTATATACATACATACATTTGAATTAATCAAATCCATGCTTCCTAAATATTATATACACGAAAGGATATGTCACGTAATATCAATAATATGCCAATCAATGCTCTTCACGCGATCTAATGTGATCAAGAGGGCTAATCACGTTTGGAAAAAGTTAGCTTTCGTTTTTGTACTGAGCTGTTTTTACCAAATAGCAATAGCAACTTTCAGCTACGTGATTACCCCCGTAGCTTATTTTTTGACACATGTATGTATGAGTGTACAATCGGCCCCTGGTATGATTTTATCGCATCTCGGTTAAAGTTTAAAGTGCAATTTCGCGAAAGGCATTTGAGTTTGAGTTGAGCGAGAAAGGGACCTAAGTGTCTTATGTTAATCACTTGGGGGAAAATATAAGGTCTACAGTACCATCATCAGTAATCATGTTCATGAAAAATATATGAATGACTTGATCATATTACCAATCATAGGACTTATGTTGATAGTAAAAAATCTTTTGTTTTTCTATTATTAATAAAAATTCTTCCTTTAATAATAGATCATATTGAAAAGTCTCCGCGGTTTTGTAGCCAGCTCTTTTCAAATGATTCCAAACATACGATCTAATACAAACAATCCCGGACACTTTTTACCCAATATGTAAACTCGACTTACTTCACAACCGGTAATCAAAATATGAAAAGTCCACTTTGTAAATATCAAATTATTTTAGAATAAAACGATTTGACGAATTTAAAGTATATTGACTGCCATTGTGAAATTATTATAATTTTATAAAATGAAAGTTTCTGATAAAAAAAAAATCCCATAATTATGAAAAAAATTGTACTTTTTACATTAAAACAAACTCTTATAATGACTGTCATAATCAACATAAACAATGACCTTTCGCTCTATAACTTTTAACAAAAATTTCAAAGTCTATAATCTGCCATTAAAAAACAACAATAATACCGAAAAAAATAAAAATAAATAAATAAAAGAAATAAAGCTAAGGTGCATTTTCAATGTGTGACCAAGAGTAGAGAACTCATTAACTTGCTTTTGTTGTTTGTTATTGATCCTCAACATGAAAATATTTGTTTAACATTGGAAACTATTTGAAGCAGGCCGGTTATTTATACTGTAGCCTTTTTGTTTTTTTTTCAACCTCTATTAGGAGATGTGCTAACAAACCTCACCTTAGGTGTACCAAAGTAAAATTTATTCACTACAGAGAAAAAAATATATATATATATATACATTATAAAATCATTGACCAATGAAATCATTTTACAGATATGCTTATAATGAGATATTAAAGTTAAATCATAGAAAAATTTGGTTTTGTCTGCGACTTCGAATGTTTTTTTATCGGTTTTGTGCCCAAGTTTTTCACTCTTTTTGTCCTACCCACCACTTGTAGTACAAGAATATATTAAGTTTGTTTGGATGTGGGCAATACCCATCGATTCGAAGTCGATTTAAGCTTGTCTGTCCGTCGGCCTTGTCCATTTTCTTATGTTCAACCTAAAGGTCGCAAACTTTTTAAAATATTTGGGTGAAATTTGCTACAGTGACGTGTTGTAGCCGAAAGACAAGCACAAATGGTTCAGATAGGACCACTTTTTCGACCTTCCCTTCCCATACAAGGCCGTATTTTGAAAAAGTCTTCATATTAATAAAGGTGGTGTAAGACTATTTAATAGTATACCGCATCTCGAGGCATCCGTGCGTATTTCTTCTTCTTCTATTGATCACGAATAGCTCCAAAGAAATATATATTCTCACTAAGTACACGATTCTATTCATGTCCTTCCATTCGTTCGCCTCTGCTCCATCTATTGCCGAAATGTCCTTCGTGTTCAATGGGGAATTTAACACACAAGGTCTTACGTTAAGTTCACAGATTATATATATTATTGAGTATTAAGTACATGCAATGGCACTTACAATTATGTGATGAGTCTATATGGGACGTTTTACAGTGAATATAGTTTTTTAATTGCTTCAAATCGACAGGCATACAATCCTGTCTAACAACACACAATGGTCATGGGTTCAAGGATTTATTCTCTGCAAAATATTGTTATTAAAATTCTACGCAGGGCATACTATGTAAAGTTTTTGTAGCCATTAAGAGGAATAGTTAGCCATCCACTATATTCTTATCATATATACATATAATGTATATATAACGTAGTATTTGCTCCCAGATGACACAATAACATAAGAAACAAACAAAAACACTACAGTTTTCTACAGTGTACTGCACAGTTCATTATCCTACACCAGCTTACCGAACCTAACGACTTTTCAAATTAACGCATTATATGGAAAGTGGTCGAAAAACCGGTCTGATCAGAATCGTTTTCAATAGCGTTCGTCCCAACTGGGCCAAAATATGTCACTGTATCAAATTTAAGCAAAATATCTCAAAAATTTGGTTGAATGAAAGAAAAACAAATGGACATACGGACAAATGGCCTTAAATCTATTTAGAAAATGTTTCTGAATCGATCGATATTTATTTTTTTACTGAAATACCAAAAAGTAGTTACTTTTTCGATGTAGTGACTTGCTTTTTCTAGGCAGTCTTATGTGGATTGGAACCCAGAAAATAGACCTATTAAGTTCAAATTTGATGCAATCTGTCTCAAATTACTATTATATGCAATTAAAGACATCTTTATAGATATTTCTTTATACAAAAACTGTGATATTATACATAGTTCAACTGTAGTTAGGTTACATTACGCAGTATAGGGTTCAATTAATTATTAATTCGATATTAAAAATTTATTTTCAATTAATAATTAATTTGTGTTCAATTAAGTTCGTAGCATAGTTAATTAAAGACTAGGAGGATTATAATAAGTTAATAATTTATTTAAATCTAACTGAATCAATTTATAGGTAGTTGAACCTCAAGTTGTTCTCTCTTCAAAGCATATCTAATTAAAAGCTAAGAGTATTATGGTAAGATAATAATTTATTTAAATATAACTGAATCAATTTTCAGGTAATTGAACCTCAAGTTGCTCTTTCTTCTTCACAGC
>CCAG010002891.1:0-36254 GCA_001077435.1 Glossina morsitans morsitans
TATCTAATTAAAAACTAAGAGTGTTGTGGTGATATAATAATTAATTGAAATCTGACTGAGTCAATCTTCAGGTAGTTCAACTTCAAGTTGCTCTTTCTTCAAAGCATATCTAATTAAAGACCAAGAGTGTTCTAGTAAGATAATAATTAACCTATGCTTAACTGAGTTAATCTTCATGTTATGGTGTTATAATAATTATTTTACATTTAACTGAGTCAATCTACAGGTAGTTGAACCTCAAGTTTCTCTTTCTTCTTCACAGCATATCTAATTAAAGACAAAGAGTGTTATAGTAAGTTAATAATTTATTTAAATCTAACTGAGTCAATCTACAGGTAGTTGAACCTCAAGTTGTTCTTTCTCCAAAGCATATGTAATTAAAGATTAAGAGTGTTGCAGTAAGATAATAATTAATTTAAATATAACTGAATCAGGTAGTTGAACCTCAAGTTGCTCACTCTTGGTATCTAATTAAAGACTAACTAAGACTAAAGTGCTATAGTAAGTTAATAATTTATTTTATTCTGAGTCAATCTGCAGATAGGTGAACCTCAAGTTGTTCTTTGTGCTGAGCATCTCTAATTAAAGTTTCAGAGTGTTATGGCGAGATAATAATAATTAATTGGAATCTAACTGAGTCAATCTTCAGGTAGTTGAACCTCAAGTTGCTCTTTCTTCAAAGCATATCTAATTAAAGACTATGAGGATTGTAGTAAGTTAATAGTTTATTTAAATCTAACTGAATCAATCTACAAGTAGTTGTTTTTTTTTCGTAGCATAATTAATTAAAGACTATGAGGATTATAGTAAGTTAATAGTTTATTTAAATCTAATTAGGTCAATCTGCAGGTAGTTGAACCTCAAGTTGTTCTTTCTTCTTCACAGCATATCCAATTAAAGAGTATGAGTATTATAGTAAGATAATAATTAATCTATGTTTAACTGAATTAATCTATTTATAGTTGAAACTCGGTTTGCCCTCGGTTTTTTAAAGTATAGTTAATTTAAATTTTCAGAATACATTTAATTAAAGACTAAGAGAGTTATTCTAAGTTAACAATTAATCTATGTGGATTAATTCGAGTGGAACCTAAAGATAGTTGCACTTTAATTGATTCCATTTCAGAATGAAATATAGTTAATTAGACGCTAAATATGAATACAATTTTTCTTTAACAATTAATTAGATTTTGCGATTTGTAATGAGCTTTATGGGAAATGAAATGATTAATGATCAACTCATCGTATGACAATCGTTATCATTGCGTTTACAGCGCTAACTCTAATGATATATAATTTGTCATTTTCAAGTAGTTATTCTAGACTTCTAAGCGATATTCATCATGTAATGATATTCATAAATTATTGCTTAAAAGAAGACAAAGCTATACAATTTGTAGATGAATTAATATGAAGCGCTTGCCAGAACACGTGCCACGCTTATGATATTTTTTCCTTTTGTTTTTTTTTTTTTTTTTTTTGTTTGTTCAAATTATATATAGTTATTGCGTTTTAGCATAATTTTGTGACGAAACGATGACAGAACCTGTTGCCGGTTATTTTCACACGCAGGGATATTGTTGTAAATCAAATACAATATTAAATTTATTTCGACATTTTAAGAAAGCACTTGAAAATGGAGAAACAAAATGTTCCGTTTTTTAATAATTCATTCTTTTACGTCTGTAGGAGCTTCGTGAACTGGCTGGTTCAGATATACTTTTTAAACAGGGCGAACGCAATAACGTAAGCTATATCGCAAGGCATTTCAAAACCTTGTCTATCCGTCTGTCCGTCTTGTTTTCTTGTGTTCAGATCGCAAATTTTGGCAATGAAATTTTGTTCCCTGACACATTTTGGCTCCGGGATGACTACTATTTGAAAATGATTCGGAGCGGACCACTTTTCTGACCACTTCCCTTATAACATATTGTCGGGAAAAATCGTTGTATGAATAATTGTAATGGGGGGTTAGGGCCCACTATAGGAATCTTACTTGTTGCCCTTTAGAAAAGCAAATCTCTGTTATTATAGCATTACATTTTTGTTGTTGTCTCACCAAGACCGTCGTTGTTCAAAAATTATTTTTGAATGAGCTCCAAATCACTTTGTAACAACCTTTTTTTAAAACATGGCCTTTATTGACGAATCGCTGTGAAGATATACCGGTTCACTGCATTTCCTATGGGGTTCATATTTTTCCAAAATATAATATAATTCGAAAAAGTCAAATGTAAACAAGTAAGAACATTACAGTCAGGCAACACCGACCTTCAATAGCCTACATCACATTGCCTAACGCAATTCTTAGTTTTATTATAGAACACAAAAATTATTTCTTATTTCTATATAAAGGAATATTTTCCATGTGAGTCTTTATGGGGAAGAGGAACTAAAACGTAATCTAATGTAGTACAAGTTTAGTGCTTACATAGGACAGAATCAAAAAATAGGCGTAGATGGTCCAAATTTTGTAGAGTTCATTTTTGTATGAAATTCCTATAATATTATGGATCAATTTCCATAACCACATATTAAAACTTAGACTTTTCTGCTCTACAAAGGATCAATTTACGTGAAACTACTTATTAGGGTAGGATGCAAAAACTAGGCTGAGATGATCCAAATATGGTACAGTCAAACTTTTTAATGTTAAATTACTATGATGATATAATTTGCATCATGAAGCAATGAAAATTATGCCTTTTGATCGTATGAACTTCAGTTTTCGTTATATAAGAGGGAGTTCAAAAAATTGCCCCAACCAGCACAAAGTGTTCACACCAATTTAGAATGCCGAAATACTATTATATAGCCACTTTTGTCAAGAAATTTTGAAAATTTGCAATTTTTTTCCATTTAACGATTTTTTCAAATACAGCCTTATACGGGGACCGGTTCGAACAATTTTCAATAGCTTTCGTCTTTGGGTCCGAGCACGTCAATGTACCAAATTTTATTTAAATATTTCAATAATTCTACCGTGAACGCGAAAGCACATGCACAAACATCAGAGGGACGGGCGGACAGACAAGCTAAGCTTGTTAGTGTAATAAAAGCTGACTCTATCTTAAGCCCTTCTGGAAGTGCATCCGCGTAAACTTAACATATCCTTTACCACAAGTTATGTAGGGTATGAAATATTTTTTTTGGACTTTTTCAAATATTTAGTAATAAAATCGTAAATGAGTCAAATTGTCTCATTCCGTCAATCTAGTGTTAAAGGGATTCATTTTAGTCGCCCTTACGGAGATTTATTTATTTATTTTCTTACTAAGAACACAAATTATTCCATAATAAATATGCATAACAAAATCTTAACAAATTGCTTTTAATGAAAATCGAATGAAATTAGTAAACGTGATTTTGAAATTTCCTATAACTGCATTTGAATACTGATTTAATATATAATATATGTATACTGTGTGTGTAGAAAAGGAATACTTGGCGCTCGCATATACAATTGATGGATGAACACACAAAATCCCTGTAAAACATTTTGAAAAAAAAAAAAAAAAAAAATAATCAAAAATAATTGCTTTATTAATCATATGAAAACAAGTGAGAATATTTTAATCGGACAAGGCCGACTATTAAATATCCTACACCAAGTCAATGCTAGCACAATTGTTATGTTAGTATGAAATTACTATTATGGATCAATTTTCATCGCCACATATTAAAACGTAAACCTTTCGGCTCTACAAAGGATCAATTTTCGTGAAAACTCTTATGAAGGGTAGGATCGAAGAAATAGGCCGAGATTGTCCACATTTTGGTAGAGTTAAATTTTTTTGTATTAAATTACTATTGTGATATAAGTTTCATCATAAAGTATTGAAAATTATACCTTCTTGTCGTATGAACTTCAGTTTTCGTTAAATGAGAGGACTAGGAGCTTAGATCCTGCCGGTCCGAAGTTTTCATACCGATTTAGAATGCCGAAATACTACTGAGAAATTTTAAAAATTGCAATTTTTTAGTTATACACGGAATGGTCGAAAAAGTGGACCGATCCAAACCATTTTCCATAGCGTTTGCTCTCGGGCCAAAATACGTCACTATATCAAACATTGCCAAGAAATTTTAAAAATTTGCAATTTTTTAGTTATATGAGGAATGGTCGAAAAAGTGGACCGATCCAAATCATTTTTCATAGCCTTCGTTGTTCAAAACACGTCTCTACACCAAATTTCAACGAAAAATTTATCAGAAATTACGATTTGTCGCTTGAAAATAAATTTATATGGACAGCCATCGGACGGACGGACAGACAGATCAATTCAGATTACGATTCTGAATCGATCGATATAATAAAAGGTGGGTCTCTCTTAAGCCCTTCTGCGTGCTGCATACGTCCGCATTAACTTAATATAATACAAGTGGTGTAGGATATAATATATAAAAATAATTGTTTTATTAATCATCTAAAAATAATTATAGACAACAAAATTCTATCGCGATCATTCTGCGAATGTTTGCTACGCACTACTTTAAATCAATTAATTTATTATAAATAATGTCGATCGTTTCTACTCAAACTTTTCAATTGATCTTAGGATATATTTGTACGTACTTTTAGATAAATATTGCTTTTAAGCTATGAGTTAAAGCTTTGGGATGTTATGACCACGTTTGAATAATAAATAATTCACATTCATGATTACATCGAACTAATCGCGCAATATCTGCTAGGAAATGTTAGTTATAATCAATGGGCGAATTACCAAAGAAGATTGAATAGCTTGTGACTTTCCAATAACATAGGACAGAGGGACAAAGAGATAGGCCCAAATCGCTTTAGATTCTTATGCAATTTCTGATATGTATTTTTGGCTGCTGCAAATGGATCTCACCGTAGAGAATTTTCCTTAGGGAAGTCATCTGCTTGCGCTCAGGAATTGTCCCCTATTGCTGAAATACGTCGACCTTAATAGATAGAGATAGGCCGCAGCTTACTAAGCAGGTCTACAATTTAACAGAAGTCCCCGATGTTATTGAAGCCTCCAGAGAAGTGGTAGCGTTAATTGAATGCTTGACATTGCTGGGTCGATACTTCTTCTTAAACATTAGAAATCTATGGAGAAAAAATTACAAGACAGCCGAGAATTTATGGACTAACCGAATACAAGAGTGGCTAAATGCTGCTTAATGTCCAACATCCCTAAGAATTATAGTATGCACCATGCGTATCACGAGTATCGGAATATGTATTCGATGTGCAACAAGCCCAAAGATTGGCTATATGCATTCGTCCGGAATGTTGGCGAGGGAACGGCAGAGATAGAGTACGGTATAGCCCTAAGAATTATAATATGAACTCTGGGCACCACGAACGTCAAGACATCTAGTCATTATGTTCGATGCACAGTGACTGGCTATAAACGTGCGAAACGAATCTGGGCGTGCACACGACAGAGAATTGACACCCGTGGTGGTTACCGTCACCGCAAAATCGGGAAAATATTGATTTATTAAAAGTGCTAGATAGGAATTTCGCCTTTTTCAGAGGGGCACAGTCCATCCGTTCATAGAGTCACTCGAAGCGGAAGAAGCAAGTTATCGCTTGTAAATAAAGCTCAACGAATCGAAAGGTTTCGTCCAATGAGGGCATAACGACACGTGTAGACGTCATGATCGAGAAATATCTGGTTATAAACATAGGGATAAATCTAGTATACTCTTAGTTGCCTATAGAGGATGTAAAATTACAAAGGCTTCCAGATCGTGACATAGATATAAACAAATTTGTAAATAAAAATTCAATTGAAGTGAATTGAAAATACACCTTAATGGGCGTAACAAATATCGCAGTTAATTATTATTAATCCTAAGTTAATGCATTCAATGAGTTACTCTGTCGATGTTAATGATTGAATTTTTATCGCTTTCTGTTACAGCAAAAAAAAAAAAAAAAAATAGAAAAAATAACAACAAAAAACATGAAATTCATTATACTCGCAATAATTGTTGGCGTAGTATTCGCTGGATACGTTGATCTCATTCATGCAGCTACTCTACGTAAGTTCTTCAACGCGACACAAAAAGCAAATAACATTTTTAATAATTTTTTTTTTAAATCACTTACTTTAGCCGATTACGTTATTCCTTGTAAGCGAAACGATCCAAATATAGAGAAATGTATAGTTAATGCTGTAAATCATATAAAACCACATTTAAAGAATGGCATTAAAGACTTGAACGTCCCAGCAATGGAACCTTTATCATTAGGCACTTTAAATATATTGGAAAGCGGCAGTTCGGGTATCAATGTCAAGGCGATAGATCTTAATATTTATGGTGCATCAAATTTCGAAATTCGAAAGTTTAAGTATGTTATAGAAATCTTAAGTCGAAGATTAGTAAGTGATTTTTGCATTTCATTCATTTTCTTTTCTCTTTTCTTTCTTCCATCTTCCAGAATAAGCGATGATGGTCTACGATTTGATTTTGAATTGAATTTACCGCATTTGGAAGGCGAAGGTCATTATGATATTAGCGGAAAAATTCTAACGCTACCCATTAAAGGAAGGGGTCCCTTTACGGGGAATTTTGGTAAGTTTTCTTCTCACTTTTTTTTTTTTTTTTGCTATTCTGTGGGGTAAATCGTTCAATGGGTGTAAGCCTTTAGAATTTTAATGGTAAGAAGGGACTTTCATTGTTAATGTAAAATACAAGTAAAAATGCTATAGTGGGCGATGGCCCTCCATTAGACAATCTACACCATCCTACAGGTATTCATATGACGGTTTTTCAAAATAAACCATTATGGGGGGAGCGGTCGAAAAGGTGGACCAATCCGAACTATTTTCAATAGCAATCGCCCTTGGCCCCAAAAACATCTGAGTATTTCAAATTTCATGAAAATGCCTACAAAATTTGCGACTTGTATGTCGAATACAAAAATACATGGACAAATAGACAGAGGGACAGACTTAGAATCATTTTTTGAATCGATCGGTGCAATAAAGAATTGGCCTATCTTAAGTCCTAATGGGTGTTACATATGCCTGCTCAACTTTTGTTTTGCAAAATCTTCTTTCCAACTTTCATTGTAAAGCGTTATACCGCCTCATGGTCAATTTTTGGCTGGCTGCTCCCACAAACTTATCGATACAGTCCCCTAATGTCACTTTCCCTATGCGAGCAAAGTTGCATTCAAACAAAAGCGATTTTTTTTGGTAATTCTTTTCTACGCCTTTTTTCCTCGTTTTTTAATTTGATCAAACATTCAGGGGATGGTGTCCCCTGTACATGTAATGTCGTGACGGTCAGAAAGAGAGATAAAGAGGCAAAGAGTGGCCGTAGGCTAGTGGATGCGTGCCCTATCAGTAAGCGTTATGCCTTTATCGACTGAGCCCTTACTAGTTAGCTATGATCGCAGCAAACTCTACCGCACCGAGATTTGAATAAGCGATCACTGACTTCATAGCCGCGATTCCTACCTGCTCGACTATTCAAATTTTGGTCTGCAAGCGAAAATTTCCAAAAATCTTTGAGAGTAAGATCAATACTAAAGTCAGCTTGAACCAACCCTTAATAATGTCTAGAGCCTCTTAAGGCTAGAAATCATTTCAAAGCCAACTTTGAGTCTTCATGAATTAAGATCATCCTGCAGGTTTGGAGCATATACTCCCACTTCAAACGTCATTTCTGTACTACTCGCCAAAGGGGTAAAACTTTTGAAAGACCCGGACGGAAACTTCACGGGTTCTACAAAATATATACGCTGTTGATCAGTATTCAATTCGAAATCGATTTGAGCCGTCGTTTAAGTCTGTCGGTCCCTGGTAAGCGTTCGCCTAATCGCAGAAATTATTTCGATCGATATCAAGTATGACTAAAGCTTTGGAAAATCTTGCGGTGGCATGGTATTGAAAATGGGTCGAAGCACACGGCTGCAGTGCAACATAAACCCAGTACACCACTGCTCTCAAAAGTGACAAGTTTGGGCTTTTTGCTGATTACTCGTAAACTAAGTAAATAACGAAAAAAAATGCATATGAATTCTGTGGGTGATCCTGCAGTACTTGCACAAACATGAAGAAAACTGGCCATATTTACACAGAGAGAACAAGCTATATATTTTTTTTTTTTATAACCTAGACCACTACAAGGGATGTGCGAATGTAAGCAGCATCTCCGAGGACTTGAAATACACTCACCTTTTATTCAGAGTCAGTTACTGAATCGATCTAAGCTTGTCTGGCCGTCTGTCCTTCCATTGGAAGTCTCCCCACGCATATTAGTTTTCAAGCTACAAGTCGCTATTTTGACCCAAAGAAGAACGCTGTTGAAAGAAGTGCGGAACGGACTATCTTTTTGAACACTTCTTCCTATAAAGCCCTTTTTTCGAAAAATATATATATGAATAATTGTAGGATGATATAGGATATATTATGGTGGGCCACGGCTCACTAAAATATTTTTACTTGTTTTTTTTTTATGCGAATTGCATGCCAGAAGAGGGGCCAATTAAGGAAGATTATACTACTATTTTTATCTTTTATTAATTATTGTATTTATTTCTTTTCTTCAGATAATTTCTACGCTTTTGTTAAACTGATAGTTGAGAAGACAGTTATCGATGGTGAAGAGTATTTACGAGTCAAAGACCTACAGGTTAAGGTACGAACTGGCAAGGGTAATATTAATCTACAAAATCTCTTTAATGGTGATAAAACCTTGGGCGATGTAGTCAACGATACAATTAATCAAAATTTCGAACTATTCACGAATGAATTAATTGGTCCGATTGAACGTGCTTTAGATAAAAAATTCCTTGCAATCGCTCGTAAAATTATGGAGAATTTTACTTATAACGAACTCTTTCCAACTAATTAATGCGATAATTTATTCATCTGAAAATTTTAAATAATTATTATTTAATTTTATAATATATATATATATATATATATATATATATACAAATAGAATACTAAAAAAATGTGATAGCTTTATTAAAAGAAAATTAATGATTAATAAATTTTATAGTATTAATAAAAGAAAAACGTGTGTAATCATTTTGAATGAATACGATTGATATATCGTATCCTATGTCGTGAAATATATGCTTAGGCTAATATTTTTATGCGATTTAGCAGTACGGTGGTACGCATGCATGTAAGTGCGAGTTTGCTGAATGATTTATCAAAAAAAATCAGACACACCGCCCACTTTTGAAATAACTTACCACCCTTCAAGATATTCCCTTCTTTTTCTACCTTAGCTTAGCATTTATTTACATTTACAGGCGCTGGGAGATAAGAAATAGATCCACGCAACGTAGTTGCAAGAATGACCACAAAATGAATGAAAGCAAAATTCATTTTCAATAGGTTTGGACATTAGGCCAAAATATGTCAACGGCAGAAATTTGGTCAAAATATCTCAATAATTGCGACTTGCAGGTTGAATAATCGAATATATGGGCAGAAACAAGACGGACAGACATACTGGAAAACATTTTAAATCGATCGGTGTAAGTCTGTCGTGATTCCTTCTGCATCTTACATACATCCGTATAAACTTAATGTCTACAAATACGATGGACGGCGTGCATTTAACAAAATTTCTTTGTCACGCTTTTATGTGGTTACATTACCTAAACGGTTTAACCGCGCGCGATGTCGCACTGAGGAGAGCCCTACTCCCATAGAGTACCAATTTAGAGAAAGGGTGTGAGCCATATTCGCACTTAATCATACGCGTCAAGATCTATCTAACATCTCTTAATTAGTTCGCCACGAAACTTCGGTGTAACCATAGCCAGCACGACACTCCTTGATGGGCTGCCCTCAGCACTCAGATGATAAGTGCGTATCGTCCAGGAGCAATCGTACTTTTGGTTACCCTGACCCCTGTGGACTCCCCTAATTTCATTATTTATCGTTGTAATGTACGAACTTACGCCATGCTGTACAGCTTTGGAGTGCTCTCTTACTGTACGCGGCTCGGAAGGCCATTCATTATGCTATCATTCTCGAGGAAATAATGCTTCCAAGGACGTCATCACACAGCACACACCCAACTGTGCCCCAGCCCTCTTACACTTCGTTGACCATCAGAACCTGAGTGAGTTTGAGGACCTCCATCAACGGCCTTCCAAATGAGAGAAAAGTGAAAGCTCTTTCGATATAACCGCTTAGGCTTCTAAGAAACAATCCGTCGCCAGGTTATAGATAGGAAACCTTAAAATCTTCTTTGCCATTGAGTGTGAAGCTCTCAAAAGTGAGAACCATGAAAGCAACAGTCAACGTTTATAGAGAATACCAACAAAAGGTCAGGATTTCGGTCCCTCTAGGATCCCCCGAAGGCTTAAAGAGAGATTATCCTTTGAAGGCGATGCCTTCATTTTGGCGACTAGGAGATTAAATTTTAATTCAATTCATGGCTAGTAAAGCCAATTATTAAACATATTATTACGTTTATGGTTCTGGATAGTTCCTCAATGCATCTCTATCCCAAATTTTGGATCAATTGAACCCCTCTTGTGCATGTTTCGGCATTTGTTTCTGACTGTGAGCCTGTGAGGCTCATCGTGGTACGATTCGTTAGAAAAACGAATAACAGTAACTTTGACAATGTGTTTAACTACAAATATTTTTTTAGTATTAATTGTTAACTTAAAGTAAAGCAAAAAAAAAGGTTTTGGAAATGCGATCTCAGACAATGAAAATATTTAAATTCAATGTTAAAATGAACTTCAAAGGTTCCCCATAGTCCGCCTAGAGTGAAGTTAACGTTAAAAAGAAAAATAATGGTTGTGGTGTACCTGTTAATTGGAGAGTTACCTGTGCATGTTATTCGCATTGAGTATTAGCTTATAAAAAAGTTTAGAAAAATCAAAAATTATTATTTATAATAAATATGTAGTCGACTTTCAGGATGATACTGTAATGAACAAATGCATCGAAAATCGTCTCGCTCTAAAAGGGTGATCTTTTTTTTATTAGATAATCTAAGAAATACCGTGTGTGTAAGATATCAAGCTTCTTATGTTCATTTTTGATTCATTCAGACTCGCACTACTCAACTAGACACTTAGCCAAGTTTATTAAGCTACCTAATAAAGAAGTCTTAATATTTTGCGAATCATAGACGAGTTCTGAGACATTAACCGAATCAGCAACTATCCCAAAAGAAAGGAGATCTGACAGAATGCAGGGACTGAACGCATGAACGCTCTTAGCATGGTGGCGAAAATAGCAGCGAACAGAATAAATAAACGATTATCAGACGCAATGTTGCATGACATGAGCAACAAACAAGCCGTCTCCCGTTCCAACAAATCTGTTGAATGGCGATCGCCGCTATAAATAATCAAATTGAGAAGGCGTTCGTTCTACTATTCCGAAAGCTGAACCGCATATCGCTGCAGAGGCATACCAGAGAGGGAGGCTTATATCCCTTTTCCAAGACCATATATGGCAATGTTGAGTAACTCGTCCTACGCGAAAACACAGTCAGCTGCCCAATAAATGCCAAAATAGATGCCGGTTAGGGCTGTCCACTAATCCACTCTACTATTCATCATGGTCATCGACAACACCATGACACAAGCCACATTAATGCCTAAGAGCATTACCTGCCAATTAAATGGCCGCCTTGAAGACTTAAACTACGCCGATGATATATGCTTGCTGCCTCATAAATTCGACGATGCGAGATCGAAACTGGAAGACGTAGCAGCCGAAGCAGCAATTTGTGATTTCAAGATAAACGTACCTAAAAAGTAAGTCCATGAGAGTCAATGCAACAATATACGAATATTTACAGGACAGCAACAACAGATTGAAGACATCCAATCACTCTCATATTTGGTTAACAAAATAACAACAACGGGGGCTCAAAAGAAGACGTCACGAAGCATATAACCATGGCCAGAGAAGCCTATAGCCAACTTAAACCTGCGCGAAAATTCTACCATATCTCCAGTCACACCAAAATTAATCAACAGCTGCGTGAAATCTTTTGCGCTGCACCTATTTTATTGTAATAGGAGGTCTCTGTATGTCTTTAAAGTCTGCCCCATTATCGAACTACGAACTTGATTATTTTTAAGACGACTTCAAAGTATCACTTAAAGAGAATCGGTGGTTTTACAGACATTCGTACGTGCCATTGATAAGCTAGCTAGTTCTGGAGATGTGGGGGGATGTTAAATTTTTGTTCAACAGACAATCGACAACCGGTTACACTTAAAAGAGATGCACGTACTTTACCTTTATATAAATAGAAGGACGGACGAAACCTACTTACCGAACGGGCAGATCATCAGCCCTGGGCCATTACCCTACTCTACCTTTGGTCTCCACCGGCCCATGAGTTGCAATGGGAGACCCCCGACAGGAATTTATATGTATATATATATATATATATATATGTACAATATAGTACTTATCCCCCTATTTATATCATAAGTAGCACAAATTAAGTGTATGACTGTATCGCAATATTAACTGATTATCTAAATATAACTTAAAAATAGATAAGTAAATATAAATGAGCTCTGCAATGCGTATTCCAGGAGAAGAAGAATTTAAGTACAATCCATCCCTTATGTGATAGGAGTAGAAAAAAAAGCAATTCCCTATTTTCTTTTTTTCTTTTTTTGTTTGTTCAAAATTAAGCGATGCATAGTTGTTGTTGTTACATACAATACCCAAGCTTTTATTTATTAATCGATATTAAATGTTTGTAAGAATAGCTCAACAGACAGAGTAGAGCTCGTCGTATCATGATTAATAAAAAGAATAAAAACCAACAGCATTTTATTAACAAGAAAAGAATTTGCAAGAAATTAAACAGTTTTAACAATTTTCTTTTTTTAATATCTACATACAATTTTTAATGCACATTATATTAAGAGAGTTTTCGTGTTTGAGTAAAAATAAATTAATTTACATATAAAAGAAGAATAGAGAAGATCAGCTTATAAAATAAATACTAAAAAAAAATGTATGCAATTTTCTTTTTTTTTTTTGAAATTGCTCAGTTGTAAACAAATTAAACAAATGTTTACTATTAGTATAAAAAATAAATAAATAAATTTAAAAAAAAAAAAACAAGTAAGAATATTATATTCGGTTGTGACCGAATCTTTTATACCCATCACCGTTATCCTAAAAAAAGACTAAAAAAAAGGAGAAGAACTAAATTTGCACTCTGTACTCTGTAAGAGTGGAGGAGAGCGGCTGATTTTTTCTGTTTTCAGAATTCAGAATAAAAGCGAAAGTTTACTTTATGTTTCTGTTGAAGTTTATCAGTAATGGAAAGCAAAAGTACTCTCAGTTTATGTCGCAAAGGCGCGTAGGCGTTGTAGCCGCGTCCTTTGAAAAGTTTTTTCTGTTTAGATTCAGAATTTTATGCTATATATATATATATGCATATACGTACACCTTTACCCCTCATTTTTCGGTGATGGGTATAAAAAAGAGTAGATGGTTTAATTCGACTACTGTGTGTGTAGAGAGGATGAGTTGTTAATAAATTTAAAGAGAGCGAACTTATCTACAAAGGTCATTATACTGAAGAGGAGTCTTTTCTGTTATATCATTTATTTCTATAAAAATTTATGGAAACTATAAATTAAATTGCAAGTTGTATATATATGTATATCACGTTAGAAGCACTTTATAAAAGCACCAAATACAAATTGAAAAATTTTCAACAAAAAAGCACTGAATAAAACGAATAATTATCAATAATAATAATAAAAAGAAGAAAAAAAAAAAAGGAAAACATAAAAAATGTTATATAAAACTATAGAGTTGAGTGTATAAGAGCAAATATTACGGATTTATGAGGTGTTCGGTTGTTATAATCTAAATGATGGTAGAGGCGTGAAGGTAGGAAGGTATGTTTGTAATAACCTTAAAAAAAAAAAAAAAAACAATAATAAATCTAAAATTGTGCTTTTTCTCTGGTTTTTTTTTTTTTTTAATTTTTGAATCAAATTTTTAATCCAATGCTATACCCTGAATCCAAGCACTTAAATCACTACCATCCGATTCTAAGATAATCTCATTAGGTTCCTCTTTACCTAAGAGACTTTGGGCAGCCGTACGACCGCTTAAATAGGCACCGTGCACAGTTGAATAGAAATTGGAGTGCGTATGCTCACCAGCAAACACTACAGCGGGCTATAAGAAAATATATATAAAATATAATTTTATTTTCTGTCCGTCTGTCTGTCTGCATTTTACAAGTTACAAACCTTTAAAGCCTGAGAACTAGCGTAAAGAGGTTGTGCCAAATTTTCTATATCTTCTTGTAAAGCACCTACCGGTATTGAGGTATACGAGCCTTTGGTAAACGTTTGCGATTTCCAACTAGTGCTGCATGTTTAGAAAAATTTCTGTTTTGTTTTTTTCAACTTCATCAAGTGTTTTATTTATTATTCCCTTACTTACCAAACACATTTTTTTGGTTTCGGTACACAAGGATCTTGTAAAAAAATTCTTAAAATTTCTGTACACTTGTCCGCGACAACTTCGTTATCTAAGGTTTCCATATACTCGGCTTCGCGTCCCGATATCCAGCCCAATAGTAATGTATCCGTTACTTTGGCAAACGAATAGATTTTCTTAAACCAATTTTTACTTAAATAATCATTTGAAGAGTCATGTTCCGCATTAGAAGAGGCATGAAGATCATATTTGTCATCGTCCCAAAGCAGCATAACTTCAGATATATCCGCATTCAAAAAGGGCCGATCATATTCCAAATAAATTTTATCTACAGTTCCAAACATTAAATGCTCTATGGCCTCTTGCTTGTAATGCGGCAGTTCAGGATCAAATAATGTTTTATGATTTTGCTTTAGGACACCTAATGGTACGGTACATATCACATGTTCCGCTTTAAAGATACTGCCATCTTCACATGTCACTTGTATTGGATAATCGTCATTGGAATCCGATTCGGCTGAACCACCACGTGAAGGACTATTGGTTGCTGTATTATTAACTGCCGTCGATGTTATTGAACCGGCAATTGGAAATTCCGTAACTGTTTTCTCGGAATCATCGGAATCTTGTTCGCATTCGGAACCCTCATCTACTGTATCCAAACCGGTTAATGTCTTTTTCCGTTTCCAATGGATTTTTTTAACCGGGCACTTGGTTATAATCGATTGTTTGGGTATTTCAGCGGTTAATGGTCGCAATATCGAACTGTAACCGGCTGGTAAAACAATATTACCACCTTGTAGTTCCGTATAACTACCTGTTGATAATAAAATCATATAAATCACTTGATCACGTTTTTCTTTCTATAAAAACAAAAAAAAATCATTGACACGCATTTACCTAACTCCAAGAGATCTATTTCGTTCATATCATGACAGCCTGTTATACAAGTTTCACGTTTCAGTAAACAATTAAAAATCAATTGTTTCAAATGTTTCTCTTTAGGATCATCCAGTGAATTTAAATAGATTTGAATTTCATAATTAATATGCTCGCCCACACTATTGATATCAGGTGGAGGAGTGTACTGACATAAGAAATACTCATCGCAGCGTCGTAAAAAAGCACACGTATGCCTCATAAATTTCTTGCAATATACTGAAAGGAACTTGTAAACCATCTTCAGTGGTAGCGACGATTTTATGCGGTTTAGGTATATTAACCACACTGACTAGACCGTGTTGAACGGCTATTTCAAAAATCGGATTACCCAAAACACCGTGTATCCAATTGGCACCGAGTTCAACCTGCAATCATTCACAAAATGCAAAAACACTTTTGACATAAGTTTAACTAAAACTACAGAGACAAGAATGCCTCCGATATCAACACGATCATGTATTATATTCGGTTTTTGAAAAATTAATATCGCGTACATGTTCTTTAATAAGATTCCTCTACTTCGCGAGGAAATTATAATAGAAGCAGCAATTGCTTCATTAAATTAGAAAATCTTGCGTCTATGAATATTTCCGTAGCAACAGTTTGACAAATGTCGATCATAACTAATGTGATGACATTTAAAAAATGTATTTTAGGAAATTGATAACGTTTTCGGGATTTTTAATTTTGGTTTAAATGCATCTCTGCTTTCAAGGAAACTTCTCCGTTTTCACAACAAAACACAAGTCACAGCAAGAAAGTGAGAAAATGGGAGAAAAGTGAAATGCAAAATGGTGTTCCGATAATGTTCGTCTTTAAAATACTATGCGCATCGATCGAACATGACTTATGCTGCTATCTTAAATGACTCCGGTCGCTAAAGAGATCGAATATAAACACAAATTGTCCGCTTGAGTAGTCTAAGAGGTATGAATCGCAACTATCAAGTCAGCTTTCGCGGATGCAAGACATTTTTCTTCAATCGTAACTATACTCAGCTCAGTCGGTAAAGGCGCAACAATTATTAAGTGGACATAAACCCCCTAGGCGGCCACTATCTCTTTATATTTTCTCTTTTCTTCCTTCTTTCTGGTAGTAACTTTCTTAGAAGAATAGGAGGCAGCCAACATTGATGAAGCAACCGTTTCGAAGCATGTTTGAAAACTTAACATGATGGAATCTATCATCATCATAATTAGATTACCAATAACTGACGAAACGGATGAGAAAGTTTATGGAGTTTCTACCGTAATATTAATCAAAACCAGTAAATACCCTATAGTAAGACATGGTCCACCATTAAGTACACAGCACCCATCCCACCGTTATTCATGCAACGCCTTTATAAAGTAAGGCGTAATATGGGAAATGATCGAAGAAGTGGTTCAATCGGAAGCATTTCCAGTTCGTTCGTTGGCCAAAAGATCAGTGCACCGAATTTCATCAAAACATCTCAAAAACTGCATGGTATATCGAAGAAAAAACAAGCCGGGCAGACAGACGGACAAGCCCAGATTGACTCAAGAAATGATTCTGAACGTGATTTTGAATCGATCGATATGTCAAGTGTTGCACATATCCAAAATTTAGCATATTTGTCCCTTGTACCGTAAGCGATTGAAGTGGCGGCAAAGTATAAGAAGGTCACAATGTAAGGATGAGAAACCTCCTCAGATAAAATAGCAAAATTTGTTTTTTAAATGGGTGAAATCAACTCATTACGAGACGATTGATTCGACAATCGATTGGACTTATCCCAAACGCTGTCCATGTCGAAGGGAACAGTCAACAACACACACAATAAGTGCGTTCCTTCAAGCCAGCAAAAGTTATTGCGATTGGCATCGTGATGAAGAGAGTAATGAATCTCTTACTTCCTTCGTGTTATTCAAAACTGTTTGCATACCTTTTGTACGCCAGAGATCCAAAGGCTTCTATGAAAGACCATAGTTTATGTAAATTATGAGCCAGTTTTATGGATAATTTTTTGGTAAATATCTTAACTTCAAGACAGAGATTTATGCATAGGCACAACAATTGGTTCGGGCGTTTAAATAAATTAATTTACAGTTCACTGTTTAAGTTCGCGTAGAAAACCTGGAAGACTAGACTAGACCTTGACACATTTTCATATATATGTATATGTATGTTTCCATCAAACTTGATTCGATTATAATAAGTTAATGAATACGATTATAATGACGGTAGCGAAATTAGGTACAAACATAACTGCAATTTATAATAAATTAATAAACAATCGTTGTTTATATGGCGTTCACATATAGTAAATGCATAGAGCAAAATAAATAAATACACAAACAAACAAATCAACCCACATTTTTGCGAGCGTACACATGCACATATGAATAATGCAAAACAACAAATAAGAAAATTATATTCGGTCGTGACCGAATCTGTTATACGCATCATCATTATGTGAAGGAATTAAATTTTCATGCTCTTTAATATGGAATGGACGCGACTGATTTTCTATATTTTCAGAATAAAAGTGGAAGTTTACACAGTGTATGTGTATACCTTGTCAGGTTACATCGCACAGGCATGTGGGCGCCACAGGCGATACCTTCATTGTTGCGAACAGGAAAATGTCTATCACAAATACCACACAGTTGGGCAGAAGGAGAGACGGACAGGGTTACGTGCATTCCGAATTTAAAATTGACCAAGAATTTATATACTTTATGGGATTATTGTAGGTTGTATGTGGACGTTGTGAAGGTATTGGGAAAAAATAAAGTTATGACGCCTTATAAGATTTGGTAGGCGTGGTCCATTTTTCTTATGTTTGTACAGATATTACGACGTTACACATACGTCACGGAGTTGTAGGTTTATTTGCTGTAGTCTATGAGTAATAAGCAAAAAGCCTTTTTTTAATTCGTTTTGAAAGTCAGTGGTAGCACTGTAGGCGTGTCCTTCTACCGATTTAGCCTATTTTCATTACCAACCCCCTTGCATGAGCTTCCAATGTTTCCGCCAAATTTCAAAGCGATTGCTTGACTTTTGCGGCCAGAACAACAGACACTAGACAGACGGACAGACGGACTTGTTTAAATCGATTCAGAATTTGACGCTGATAAAGAAAGCTTCCTGGAGCTTCCTTCGGGGCATTGCAAATCGAGGCGACGAAATGAATCCTTTGGTGATGGGTATAAATGATATTTGAAGACGATTTGAGACGCGTCTTAGCTAATTCTTTTTTTCACATATTTTTTATATATTTTCTGATCGTGTTATTGAGAAAAATTTTTTTTTTTTTAAATTCTCGTTTTTATATATCCGTTATGGAAATGTGCTTCAGAGACTCCAATGAACTATGTAAATATATGCGTAAATATACATATTCATTATGATTATGTATAGACTTGACTCTTAGGCTTCTTTGGTGTGGCAGCTTCTCTTTGAATCCAGCTTTGTACAAACGGTCTAAAACTGTTTTACGATTGATCTTTAACTCCTGGTCAATACCACTAGCAGCTCACATGCCGATCAACTTCGATCAATTCTGTGATTTTATCGACATTTTCGACGACGGGTGCGATGTAAATCGTTGACATCAAGAATACCTGAACGAAATCGATGAAACCACAACCTTCTACCGAATAAATAATGGATTTCTTTCTTCCCAACCTAATAATATTAAAGGAAGTGATGAGCCGACTATATTATCTTTACTTGTTTTGATATATTATTAAGGCAAATCAATGCCTCCGTATTGTTGACATATGCCAAAATGTGTGTGTTTCGTGTAAACAATCCTTTTAAGCGATCGTTCAACTTGAATTATCCGGATTGATTTCTCTTTATTTTTGAATTATTACCGTTTTCATAATGACCTTCCAAGGTATATACAAATTTTGTCATTCCGCCTTTTATTGTATTTATCGATACAGAAAGTGATTCATAAAGTGACTCCGAATCGATTAGAACATGTCTGTCCGTGTGTCCGCGTCTTTTTCTTGCGTTTAATCTCGCAATTTTTGAGATATTGTGATGAAGTTTGGTATACTGACATATTTGAGCCCATGAACGAACGCTATTGAAAATGATACGGATCGGAACATGCTTGACCATATTCCATGTAATACCTTATTTTGAAAAGTCATTGTATGAAAAAATGTAGCTTGATGTGGGATATTTTATGGTGGACCCTGTGCCACTATACTGTTTTTAATTGTTTCTTATCATCCTTTTTCGCTCATAAGGTTAAAAACCAATGAAATCGATCGAGCCATTAGTGAAAATCCCTAGATATGGTTTCTCATCGAAAGTATAGACAAGTTGAATACAATTTACGATATTTGCGATGTGATGAGCGATTCCTCTATCGAAAGAAAACGATTATCCAATTCTATATCGCTAAGACATATCGTACATAAGCTAGTTGTAGATATTGGAAAATTCGCCCTAGGCAAGGTATAAATAACTTCTTTACTGTCAATTTGTATCAAAATCTACAAAGTAGTGAGTATAAAATTATCAGTTGAACTACACAAGATGTACGATACGTATCATAAAACACCAGTCATTATATATCGAGCGAATAAATTTCGATTCTATTTTGCAATCAAACGGCATACCATAAGGAGTATGAAAACCGATGATTGAAAGCGAGTGCAATTTCTTTGAAATGATCATTTCATTTGAGAGTATTTGGCTAAATAAAATTCTTTGTTTATGAATCAAAGCTATACGGTCTGGTCTCCATTATCTACTATGCAAATGCTCTTCAAGCGCACCTACTTCTTTTAATAGAGATACGCAGAATGCGTACATGTGTTAAAATGCATATATACAGTCCTACAGCCAAAATAATTGAAGCGAATCAGCAAAAGTTGTCACTCACATACTCGCATAACCGGCTTCGTCAAGGTTCAGTGGTTGGGGGCGTTTAATATACTCGCTGCAGCGAACTAATTATGTTTGTACATGCCATTAAAGCACAAGTAATTTCTTTTATATTTAAGGAAAACTCTACATCCGTTGGTGTACTATATACTTAAATACTACAATCGACATCGATAAGTAAGAAAGTTATATACGCCTAGGTATGGAGCAACATGTCGCATGACTACTGAAAAAATATTGGATATGATGAATTTGGATGAGGAAAATACATTTATTAATAAATAAAATTGATGTTCGGATTGATTACCTTAAGGGGAACCATTATCGTAAGAGTCTACAAACGCGAGGCTTTTTATACCCAACTCTGGCAGACATTTTGTCAAAATGTTCGCAATGCCCAGAAGAAAACATGAGATATCGCACAAAGTATATATATTTTTCATTAACATCAGGTTCTGAATCGATTTAAGTACGTTCGTCTTGCCATCTCTCCATCTGTGTAATTTCTGTTGTAAACATTCCCCTGGCCGCAAAATAAAGCTATCAGCTTCAAATTTGGCAGAAACTTTGGAAGAGACAAAACGTTTGCGACCAGAGACACCAAAAAGTATATCTATTCTTCATCAACATCAAATCGATTTAAGCATGTCGGTCTGTCCATCTGTGTAAAATCTGTTGTTCTAGCCGCAAAAATGATGCCATCGACTTCAAATTTGGCAAGAACGTTGGAACTTTAGACAAGCAGCTTGACTTTAAAAATGGACCAAATCGGTCGCAAGCCTGGCCTACAATAGCACGTAAGCTGAGAAAAAAACGTGGTTTTTCCTTATTACTCATAAACTACTGCAGACAAATCCATGAAAATTTAGGGGTATATTCTATGGCCGATGCTCTGACACCTGCAAAAAATATGGGGAAGTCTATCACGCCTATGCAATATTATATATAGTATATCGAAATATAATTTTTTTACCTTTATAACGCGCAGAAGCAAGCCTCAAAAGCTTCATAATATATATAAAATCCTGCCCAATTTCAAATTCCGAATGCATCTAACCATGTCCACCCATCTGTCCAAAAATATTGAGTCCAATATTTCAGAGTGTGAAGATTAATTTTTTTTCCATTTTTTAAACTTTTCTAGGACAATAGTGATGGATATAAAAGATCTGATCACGGACGAATATAGTTTTCTCACTTGTTGAGTCAGTTGGTATTTTGGGTAATATGAGATTTTACATGAAAAAGGCGCCTTCACATGAAAATCTCATGTCACATATATTCACTAAAACCTTAGATTGTCTTGATTAAGTTTTCGATTAATATTCTAGAAAATCTGAGTTACAATTTTGAACAACTACTTGCTTAGAGAAAGGCTGTGACGTTCAGTTTAAGCTTCACTGTGGACGTGCGTTCTAACCAATTTGGGACATTTTCAATATCAACAAATTCATTTTTGCGACCAGAACATAACCACACAGACATGGCTTGCTTGGTTTAGAATTTCACGCTGACCACATTATATAGGGCCTCTAAAGCTTCCTTTTGGGTTTAGCAAACATTATAACAAAATGAGCATACTCCCCATCCTTCGGTGGTGAGTACAGAAACAATTCCCGCCAAGCATTCATAAAAAGTGTAAATCAATTTGAAGTTTAATTATAGTTTGTAAATGCTGCTCCTTTACATTCCATTTATATGATTTAAGTGATTGTAGCTTATCACTTAGCTGATGATATAAGTTGACGACGCAGTTTTGTTTCATGATTTGTGCACATGTCTTAACAATTACATCGACTCTTTATTCCCTTTTCCGGCACTTGTTAGCAAATTGTTTGAATGCATTTACAAATAGTTTTTTGTGTTTATAGTACAAACAATTGTTTGAATAAATGTGTGTGATGATCTGCTTTGTATATTTACTTATTGGCTATTAAATGTTTTGTTAATAACCATTTGGACATTACACTGAAGCTTCGTACAAAACTGGAGCGTGAAACTAAAATTTAAATATGTATGTAGTACGTACACTTACGGAATAACAATAAAATACATTTTGCAAAGTTTTGTGTAATTGAACGCTTGTAATGAAGTATATATGTTTTTATTATGAAAATTGTTGTTGTTAAGTTTTGCATATTTCAAGGTGATTTGTTGTTTCCTTGAAAGTGTTAATAAGAATATAAATACGCGTATGAAGACATCATAAACTTAATTGGCTTAACTGATGGCCTCAACCTTTAAGGGCAAGGAAAAAAAAGAATTTAAAAAAAAAGGGAAAAAAAGAGTTCGAATCGAATCTTTTAATACCCATCACAAACTTGTGGACTGTACGTCATGACAAGATTAAAACCGGTATCTATATGAATCTATATTGTATCGGCCATACGATATATACTTGAAATTAGAAAAAGATGATCGGTCACTTCCCCACTATCCTTCTGTTGGTAGCTGCCGTGCCGAAAGGTTATAAGTTGTGAAATCTGAACAACAGATCCGTGCACATAACCTAACGTGACGAGCCATTCTGGAATAATTCTGTCTTACATATGGATGTGTCTATATATTCAAATATATCTAATCTTTTATATATATATACCTATATACATTCAACATATATATGTATATACATATATCCATATATATATATATATATATACCCAATATATATGTATACCCAATATATCTAATGTATATCCAATAATTATTCACTTATGTATACATATGTATACATATATATTTACATACAGGTATGTATTCTGACTTCCTGAATAAGCTGAAGGACAAATTTACAAAGTCCACCTTGTTTATATCAGGTTTTTTCAGCATTATTTGATGAAACCTTGATGAGATTTAGCATATTTCCCAGCTTCAAACAAAGATTTCATCTAGAAGAAAATTAAGATCCAATTCGAAAGCTCTAAACTAAACGTTCTCCAGTTTTAAAGGCGAAGGGAAAATTATCATTTTTCTAAGAACTTCTTTGAATCGCTTTAGCTCGCCTTTGAAAGAGTTGCACCGGTTGATTTCTTTAGATAAGGTTTTAGAGCTACAAAAAGCATTCACATGCAGATATGAACCAATCGATTCCATTATTGGCAGCAAATAAAAGAAATATTAATAATAAATGGAAATCAATCCTTATTAATCCAACAAAAAAAAAAAAAAAAAACACTTTTGCTGAATCAACTAAAGAATGATAGAATCGATAACCGTTCACATTAAATGAAGTAAAGTAGATTAAACAACAAATCAAACAAAACAATTTTTAAAGAATATCGAGCAAAAAAAAAAGGGGAAATCATTAACACAATTATAAATGGGAAAGAAAATTATAAAATGTGCCAATCTAAGCAGGAAATAAACTCTTGCAGGCATAAGCAAATTTTATTTGCAAAAAAATAAGCCCTAAATTTTAAAAATAACTTTCGAAATTTTTCGCAAAAGCAAAAAAAGAACGATAAGGAATCAAAAAAAAAAGAAAAAGAATGTTTTTTTTTTGCCGCAACATTATTCATCCTATAGGAAATTTTTGCTTTTTCAACTTACATAACTGAGTTATGTGTCGCAAAATATCATACCATATGCGAAAAAAAAAGTTGGAATGGAGAACTTACTTTATGCTTAGCCATCGGTATGGACACAATACGACCACCGATACGACCACGAGCCTCTAGAATGCAAAAGTTATTACAGCCATTTTGCAATAAATGATTAGCAGCCGATAGTCCTGCGACACCAGCTCCAATAATTAAAACCTTAAAATTTGTAGGCTGGAGAGCTGTAGCACCCACTTCACTGCTGTTGACATGCTCGTCCGTTGGCGACGGGGCAGGTGTACGCGGTGTATTATCGTCCATAACAAGCCAGTGTTAGGTGAATATCCACAATAATAAATAATTATTATAGTTTTTCAGTATTTTCAGTGCATTTAATTGCTTTCTTAAATATATTATCTGTTTTTGAAAAAAAAAAAAAATTGAATCCACAAAGACACACTTTGTTTTCTTCTATATGGAAATTTCTCTATTTGTTCACCAAAATGATTGGAATCTCATGCCTTATGCATGCGCTGTGGTGGTATATAGTGAAACTCTCACTTTTTCTTCACTTCTCTTCTTTTCATTGTACTTTGTTTTTATTTATTGAAATTTTACAGATGTTAATTGCATTCACGTAATAATACGTTAGCTTATGATTTATCAACACATTACTAAACATTAAAATAACACCGGCTAAAATCGCTCACACTTAACGTTAATGTTTCTTTCCTAATACTAATAAGAAAATTGCACAACTTTGTGAAGAAATTTTCTAATAAGTTTATGAGAAATATATCTCTTCATTCATTAATTACGAAATGACGGTCATTAAATCTAGAGAAAGCTAAACAAAACTAAAAAGAATGAAGAAAAACATCTGTACATCTTTACTAAGATTTACTTACAGTGTTACCAGCATTAAAATTCATAATAATACTCTTATAGAATGTGTATATGTGGCAGCGTTATACTCTTGTGGCTGTTTTTCGCAAAACGAATTGATATTTTTTTGTTTTTCTGTGTTAAGCAAAATAATTTGTTTATTAATACAATTAGAAGTGAGACTATATTTCTTAACACGGTTTTTATTCAAGCAAAATGGCTGTTCGTCTAACGCAGAGAGTATTAAAAACTCAAACTCCCTTCTTAAGTCGGGTAGGTAAAAAAAACAGATAAATAAATTTAATGATTAATTAAACTAAATCAAAAATTACATAATTTTATTCAAAGAGATAAAACTTAATATCTTTAAATTGTTATCTTTTCGAAAACTTAAAGGGCTATCCCATGTTGGTAACCAAGGAGAAGACAGAAGATGTAGCTCATACCAAAACAGCTTTGCAGAAGAAATTAACGGTAGGTTATCAAGCCAAGAACGATTATTTCTCGATTACTTTTTTTTTTTTTTTACAGAGAACCGATATCCCTTCAGCTCAATATGGTGGACGTCATGCAGTTACCATGCTGCCAGGTGGAGGCATTGGCCCTGAACTAATGACCTATATTCGAGATATATTCGCTTTTTGCGGGGCGCCAATTGATTTTGAAGTCGTAGAAATTAATCCCTCTACAGAGGGTAATGAGGATTTGGAATATGCTATAACTTCGATTAAACGTAATGGTGTAGCTCTTAAGGGCAATATTGAGACAAAATCTCAAAGTTTAACCGAAATGTCGCGTAACGTGGCAATCCGGAATGAATTGGATTTATTTGTAAATGTAGTACATTGCAAATCGTTTCCGGGTATCCCAGCTCGGCATAAAGATGTTGATATAGTTCTTATACGTCAAAATACCGATGGCGAATATGCTATGTTGGAACATGAATCGGTAAAAGGTGTGGTGGAAAGCATGAAAGTAGTGTCTTTGGAAAATGCTGAACGTGTGGCGCGTTTTGCATTCGAATACGCTCGTCAGAATGGACGTAAAAAAGTTACCACCATTCACAAGGCCAATATTATGAAATTATCCGACGGTTTGTTTTTGGAAGTTGCGAAAAAAGTTCATAAAGAATATCCAGAATTGGAACACAACAATATGATTATTGATAACACTTGCATGCAATTGGTATCTAATCCGCATCAGGTAATATAAAAAAATGTATAAAATATTATTCTTCTCTCTGTAATGTGGCAGGAGTATATCTCCGTCTAGACATAAATAATCTTGATAAGTGTGAAAGATAGTAAGGGGTTTTTTTCTACGTACTACGTTCTATCCGTCCATCCGTACTTTCGCAAACATTGACATATAAATACTAATTTCTAGATACAAAGTAAGTAAAAATCTACAACCCATGATATATATACATATATGTATATATGTATGTAAATGTCGCAGAAATAATTTGAAAGTTGAGGACAAATTGATTCCTTGGTTTGGGCAACTGACACGTGCCCAACTTTGCAGTTATTGTAGGATAAATGTATAAGAAAATTTTTAATAAAAGTAATTATTCCTTAAGAAATTCATTCATAGACAAAATTTTTCAATTAGTTCCGTCTTATCATTAATTTATTATACCCACCACTGAAGGATGTGAAGTATACTCGTTTTGCTTTTTTTTCATAATGTAACACCCAAAAGGAAGCTTTGGGGGCGCTATATAGTATATATATTCTTGATCAGCGCGAAATTCTGAATTGATTTAGCCATGTCTCTCCGTCCGTGTGGTTTGTTTTCGGCACTCTCCTGGTCGCCAAAAAGAGGATACCAACTTCAAATTTGACAGAAACATTGCACGCAGGTTGGTATTGAAAATAGAGCCAATTGGTCCGAGTAGTCGCCCGCAGTCGAACGTAAACTGGACGCAGCTCCCTTTTTCTTAACAAAAACTTGTGGGTTTTCGCTCGTTACTCAGAAATTGTAAGAGATAGAAGGCTGAAATTTCCAACGAAACACTTTGCTCTTTACGTGGAAAAATGGAAAAGATGGGCCATGTCTACACAAAGTTACCATTGATTAAATTTTATTTTTTTCACTTTTTTAAGGTTTTTTGTTTATTTATCATAAGTTAAACAAGACAGAATGTTGAAAATTATTCTGCGCATTCCTCTAATGAAGATATATTATCTGCCTACAAATAGATTAACTGTAAAATGCGGCGATATGGGTATCAAATAAAACAACTTGGAAAGTAGAATGTAAAAAGCATAGTGGTGGGTACGCGTGAGTTGGCCTCCGCTAAATATAACTTACTGGGTTGTTAGTGTCAGTTCCCAAGTGAAAATAGAACTCCGGATGTAGCTTTCAGTCTATAGATTAAGCTTCAGCTTATGCGAGGTGAATCGACCAAATATGCTTAGAATTAAATACTAAACCTGTATTTGCCGTGAGAGTAAATAACGGCCTCTGGCTTGTTCTAATTATATATGTAATTATTATTTTTTTAGTTTGATGTCATGAACATGCCAAACTTGTACGGTACCATTGTTTCAAATGTTATTTGTGGTTTAATTGGCGGCGCTGGTTTACTTTCGGGTCGTAATTATGGCGATCATGTACGTACATAAATGCAATAGCATTCTAAATATTTTTAATTTCCTCTTTTTGTTGTTAGTATGCGATCTTTGAGCCAGGCACGCGTAATACAGGCACAGCCATTGCTGGTAAGAATATTGCCAATCCAGTTGCGATGATTATGGCAAGCGTTGATATGCTTAATCACACTGGGCATAAGGAACATGCTCGTATTATCAAAGATGCTACGTATGAGACTGTGGTTACGAAAGGCGTGCGCACGCCAGGTATACATGAAATATTTTTTGTTAGTAAGAGCGAAAAATTTATGAATCCGTTTTACATAGATTTGGGCGGCACAAACTCCAGTACCGATGTTGTTCAATCGGTTTTAGATATTTTGTCTACACGTCGGGTCCATTGGTAAATTTTACGTTTCTAGAAACTAAATGTTAAATGTTTTCCATATTTTATTTATTTTTTTTTATTATAATTATTTAACTAATTTTTCTTGTATTCTTGTAGTGTCTCAAATTGTTAACTGGTCCCTAGTGTTCTTTTATTTTTTTATTTTCTTTTAAAGTGTTTCCCTTTTTTACTTTCCTTCATCATTTATACAAAATGCTTTTTCGTTTTTCTTTTTGCATTTTCATATATTGTTTCCGTCTTATATACACGTGTAATCTCGCTTATTGAATTAATTTTCAAATATCTATATATGCCTTACCGTAACGCCTGAAACCTATAAAGTATGTAATTAGCTTAGACTACGTCTGGTAATGATCTTGCTTTTAACGTATTAATTATTAGTTTATTATCTCTTACAGATTTAAAATGAAAGTACTTTGGTTATTGTGAGCATTTTTTTGGATAATTGACACCATACACACAACAAGATATGTTACAAGATACATTATGGACATAGTCCGCGACTAATCATTAACTACAAATTGATAAGCCATGTTTCAGATTATTATCTAAATTTTTCTTGTGTTTGAAACGGTTCCAATATCATTGAATAGTACTGAATGAGATAAACTCTGCCTCTCAATCAGCCGCATAATTTTCTTTAGTTTTACGCCAAAAAAAAAATTGAAATCAAGCTGATTTTTTTTGATATAACGATTTTTCAGAATTGGTCGCTATATGGGGAGTGGTCGAAAAACCATTTTCAATAGAGTTTGCCCTTGGGTCAAAACGCTTGGGCCACTGTACCAAATTTTATCAAAACATCTCAAAAAATGCGATCTGTAGTTTGAATACACGTTTACATGGGCAAACATCAGGCGGACAGACAGGCTCAATTCAGATTATGTTTCTGAATCGATCGGTACAATAAACGTTGGGTTTATCTTAAGCTCTTTTGCGTTTTACATACGTCCGCACTAACTTATTATACCCTGTACCACAAGTTGTGTGGTGTATTAGTATTAATTAGCACCAGACAAAATTCCCTTAATAATAAATATTATCCACCCACAATGGGCAAGAAACTGCTATCTTACCTATTGAAAGAGCATTGGTATAAAAGCAATTATTAAGACGGTCTGTATCTCAGAGCAAGACATGCCCATTACGTGCGCATTATCAATGTGAGATATTTATCTGGCTTTTCGTGCAAATTTGCAATAAAAAAACCAATTAAATTAACAAACATAAAAGTGACTTACAATTTACAACAGATTGTTCATATGTTTACGGAAATGAATTAAAACTTCTTCCAAACGAAGCTTACAATAATCAAAAAACTCTTAATAAGCATAACCCGTAGTATAAATTGATACAAAACTTTATAGAAATATTAAACTGAAGCCCTGCGATATTTTAGTGTAAAAATTATCCCGATTCTACAACCAACATGCTCGCTTTAGAACAAACTTTCAAAATTGTTTATATTCATCACCGGAAAATGACAGAGCTTTCCTAACTTTTTTGTATATTTTTATATGAATGTATGATCAGATTGAGACTCTAAGCATAAGCTCAATCTTTCGTGCATTCACCCATTGTACTGATAAAACATGTGCAATATTAATACAAAACAAGTAAGAACACTGTGGGCGGACATGGTCCCTCCTAAATAACCCCCACCGCTTCACTTAATACAGTTATTCATATGACGGTTTTTAAAATAACGCTTTATATTGGTAGTGGTCGAATCCCAACCACATTCAAAATACGTCAGTGTACGTCATCAAGCAATCTTAAATATACCCGCCTGCATATGAAATAAGAAAAACAGACAAGCTGACAAGACAAGCTCGATGCAAAATCGAATCTTGGATTCCGTGTGTCACATACATCTGCACAAATTTAGCATACGCTTAAAACTAGACGGACAGGCGGAATTGGTATAACAAACCGTGAGCCTATCTCAAGCCCTTCTGGGCGTTGCACATATCCGCACAAACTTAACATACACTTAAAGCAAGACGGACAACTGGACAGAGAACATCGGTATAATAAAATGTGGGCCTATCTCAAATTCTGCTGGGTGTTGTACATATCCGCACAAATTAAATATACGCTTAAAACATGACGGACAGATCGACGGACAACATCGGTATAATATAATGTGGGTCTATTTGAAGTTCTGGTAGTTGCTTGCATATGAGCAAATGTCACAAGGATCTAACAACTTCTGTTCACTTGATAACAACTCTTCCTATACCTAAATTTTATGTCTTGACGAAACCTGTCTATTGCATAGAGATAACTCTGCCATTTCGGGATTTTGTTTCAATATCTCTCAATACCGCTATTATATTTCTATGAATTGAGGTGATGGATATCGAATGCAAATAAAATAAATTATTAAAAAAAAAAAACTTTTGTATATTAACATATAGAATTCTATCTTCACCTGTATTGCTTTAAAATTATATTAATGCAATTTTGATTTTATATAGTTACTTCTCCTCTTTGTATTTCGCAAATATAAAGTGTTTTGTGTGTAGTGCTTTAATATAGTTTTTCAAAATTTTTTAAAACAAAAATCATTTAATCAATTAATTATTGGAAAATTTTGTTTTCTCTCTTCCCTGGCATTTTCTTGCTTCTTTTTTTTCCCCTACCCCAACGACAACAAATACACAAAATTTTTTCCTCCCCAAAAACATTCTGGATACAGGCCCCATGGAAACTTTTTTAGCCAATTTTAATAAATGTAATAAGCGAATCAATCCAAAACACTATTTTATTACTCTCTATTAATCGAATCCAAATGCAAATAAAAGGTTCTAATCGGATCGGTCAAGTCTTTTAAAGTGTAATTTCTTACAAATTTTTGTGGAAGAAAAAAACAATAAATTATCAATACCAGAACTAATAATCTATAACAAACAAAATCCTCTTATTAATGTATGTAATAATGTGTGTCAAGTCACTTTAAAAAACTGTTTTACAAATTCATAATTGTCTAAAACAATAATAAAAAAACAAGGAAAACTAAAATTGGAAAATGTTTTTTTTGTCTAAACTCACTAAATAATAATGCTGTCTTTATAACTCATGACAAAAAAAAAAAGGTAAATTAAAAAAAATCCAAAAAGTTTTCTCCTAAAGCAATCCTTTAAAATATCCAAAACTTTTATCTTTACAGATAATGCATCCTCTCAAGCGCTACATCCTCTGTCGGAAAATATCAATAGGCTTGTGATGACAATTGCAGAAAGAAAATATTTTTCCTTTTTTTTTTTTTTGCATATGAAATGCTCACCCAACTTTGCATTTATCTATAGGAACAATATGGAACCGAGATGTAAAATAGAATTGTATTTAAATTCTGCAAATAAAAAGAAGAGTAAATTATTAAAAAGTTTTCCTTTTCTTATTTATTTTATAACTTCTCCAAGCAAGCAGAACATCCTCGCTTTCAACATTTTTCTTAGTATAAACGAAACATACAAAAGCTGTTGTTGTTGTTGTTTTTATTTCAAATTTTTCAAATTAAAAAAAAATTTTTACACTTTAGAAACGTAGTTTTTGGAAAAACCACTTGTTTTTGCCTTCTTTATATGACGTCTCGAATTTGACACGTGTTTGAAAACGATGCGTTTTCCTTTTAACTGGATCTTTTAGATCCTTGGCCGATAATTTATCAAATGTAATTTCGCTGGCGGTATATCGTGTGGGCATCAGATGATTATAATTTAAAAGCTTTAAAAATGGCTTTATTTTCGATTTTTTCTTCAATTTAGTTTTACCCATTTGTTTAGTAACTTTACGTGGATATCTATCAATGCCGGCTACTAACGCGTGACCAAATGGTTTCTCGCCTGTACCATCATCAACAGTCTTGACAATAATCGCTTTACGGCCAGCGTAACGTCCACTTAGGACAATTACAATTTTATTTGGTTTCATAATCTTCCTCATCTTGATGACTGCATCATCATTTCAACAAATCGAGTTTCAAATACACACAATAATACACACAAATAGCGTAATTTATTTATTCCAGATATTGTTGCACATCCAGCCATGAAACAAAACAAATGTAAACAATAAATCAATTTTCATATTCTTCATTATTCTTCTTTAACAAAAAGCTTCAATCAAAAAAATCAAGCGAAATTTCGCACTTTGAGAAAATGTTAACGTATTTTTTACAGCTGTTTTTCTATCTTTCTTTTATCTTTTTTGCTTTATTATGAGAATAGAATTTCTTCTCGCTGTAAGTTTTTCTTTGCTTTGACTTATATAATTCTGTACACTTTTACGGTAATAATCATTGACACGCACAATTTAATAAATCATTTCATGCATAATTAATATATTTCTTTATTTAATTTGCGGAATTTCACTTGATTTTTTCGATTAAATTTAGAAAATTGTTTTAAAGCACTTACAGGCTTATACGGCTGACCGGATATAGAGAAAGGAAAAAAGGTTGACATTTCGCACATTGTTTTGACATTTTCATTTATTTTATATACAATGTTGCCAACAGTTTATATGAATTCATTACCAGTGATATGAATTTCAGGCAATTCATAAAATAACCCTTACAAAGAAACTTTCAACGTGTGTCAAACAGTGATATTGAAGGCAACAACACATAAGTATATTTAAACATTGTTGATATGAAAAATTGCCAAATTTTTGAACTAAGCATTGCCGAGATTAATAGGTCGTATCGTTCTTTATTCCTATATTATTTTTAAGTGTTTAGAAGTTTTTAAGACCATTTAAAACTATTTGATATGGTTTGTGTGTTTCTTGTAGCCATAAGCTATTTGATTTTATATTCAAAAGCTGACAGCTATACTACAAATTGAAATGCTTTTATCGTTTCTTTATAATTTCATTTGTTCTCTTCTTCTTTTTGTATTTAATTCACCTTACAATCAGAAATTAAAAAAATGCAATGACGCTGGTGGGGCAATTCTACTAAATTCGAGGATGTAATCGTTACAATATTAATAAAATACCAAATGAAGCCTTTTGCACTCATCTTTACTGATGGATTCGATCTGAAGGCTGATCTTGTGGACGGCGGCTTTTGGTTTCCAAATATTATTTCTCAAATCATCCATGTACCACTAAATTTTCGGCTAAATGTAATGCGATCCTAGAAGCCATCCGCTTAGCGAGCGCTCAGATTCAAAAGAAATTCTTCATAGTGTCAGGTAGTAAATCTCTCTTAATCGCTTTGCAATCGTTTCAACCAGGTAAAACCCACCCTTGCATATTCGAAATCACATGTTTACTATATAACCTCAAATCGGATGTATTTGGTTCTCACTTTCTCCGACATTCTTGGCAACACTACTGCAGATAAAATTGCATCTTCCAGACCATTACATTTTAATGATGGTGCTCCGATTTCTGCTGACTTGAAGGCAATCGACAAGAAACACTTTGTTTTTCTTGCCAACAGCGACGGAGTAGTTCACCTTATGGACGTCACTTATACCCTTTATTTCCACAAACAAATAAAGATCCCTGGTTTATCAATTGCGGACTCAGACGTTACATTACGTGCCTTATTAACAGGCCAATGTTTGATCACATGTAACGATCATTTATTCAAAATTAACATAACCAAAAGACCTTTGTGTACATGTGTGATCTTGCAATCTCCTGGTCATATCCTATTTGTCAATCTTTTCCCTCTTCCAAATCATGTCATCATGAAATATATACGTCTACAGTCAAATTATGAACCTACTTTCGGACTTATCAGTATTTTCATTCGAGAGTCTACGCTCACGTACCACATTGCTTATTATACTGCGAAATTTACCCCACGCTGGTCTATCCTGTCGGCAAATGACAACACTTTTTGCTTTGTCGCTCAACTATTTTTGTAGTTTTGTCGCACGACTATTTTGTAGTTCTAACTTTGCCCTACCGACGCCCACTGCAAAAATTTTTGTCCAAAAACCACCATATTAGTCCAATGCTCCCCCCTTTGCTTTATATCCTGGAAAAATGTTGTAGTTTTAATGATGCCAATGTCGACTGCGCTGCTGACGCCGACTGCGCTTCTGACGCTGACAGCATGCGTAGGAATAAGTTTTAAATAACTCGGCAGACAAGACATTAATCAAACATAGTTTAATTACGAAATGCAAAGAAATAATAAAATAAATATATAAAAATAATTATACACCATAACTAACCTGAACTTTACTAAGGCTCAAATAAAGTAAAGGATTTTATTTTTGTTTTTTCTTGTTTTTCGGAGAAACTTTTTGAAAAGCGAAAACCAGAATTTCTTTAAAGCGAAAACCAGAATTTCTTTAAAGCGAAAACCAGAATTTCTTAAAAGCGAAAACCAGAATTTCTTAAAAGCGAAAACCAGAATTTTTTAAAAGCGAAAACCATCATATATTCATATTTTTCTTTCTTTTTTTCTTCTTTTTTATTTCGTGACAAAGGGTCTGCAAATAACAGATTTTCGGATAGCATTTCATATCATACATATTTTGCAGGTAAGTTCTTCTATTCTAAAGTACTTTGGGCCTTTTTTACGCATCTCGGTTGTTGATCTGCTGAATAGAAGAAGAAGGAAAGCTTATTTTCAGAATTTTGAAGTATATGAAGAAATGGAGACATATGAGGATTCACTAAGCTTGCTATATATGAACACAAGTACCAAACATGTATTTTTATTATACCCTACACCATTTGTGATACAGGGTATATTAAGTAAGCGGGAGCATATGTAATATGGAGAAGGCCTTAAGATCGACCAACCTTTTTTGAAACCGATCGATTCAGAATCATAATCTGAGTTGATCTAAGTTTGTCTGTTCGTCTGTCCGTCAGACGTCTGTTCATGTAAAATTGTGTTCAAGCCATATGTCGCAATTTTTGAGATGAAATGTGGTATAACTGAAAGTGGTTCAGATCGGATTACTTCACATATAACGTCTTATTTTGAAAAGTCATTCTATGAGTAACTGTATGAAGCGAAGTGGTATAAGAAATTTAGTGATGGATTCTGGTCCACTACAATGTTTTAATTGATTTCTTACTAAACTTCGATATACAAAAAGGCAGACACATTAAACCAATTTTTCGGCCGATTTTTCTCCTTTCCGAAAAGAAGTGGAAGTTTACATTGGGAACATGAGGAACGAGCAAAAACCATGAAAAACAAAGTTGTGCTCATTTTTTGTCGCATAGGCTTGTATGCGTTTGCTTTGAAAAGTTTAGGGTACTTTCAAATTCTTTCGCAAATTTTTGGCCGATATCCTCATTTTCGCTAACGGTAGAATGTTTACCAAAGATACTGCTCCGTTGGGCAGACGAACAGACGGACATGTGGGAATCTTTATAGGGTTTTTAATGTTTGTTTGTGCGCGTTACATAGGTTTTAAAAAAAAAAAAATTAATTTTGATACACTCTAATATAGGGTTAGCATGGTAAATTTTTCCCATTTTTCTACGGATCCTACATCATCGCGCATATGACATACGTTCAAATTTTTGTAAATATGAGTAATGAGCGAAAAACTACTTTTTTATTTCTTCTACAAAACAAACGTTTTCTTAGTTTACATTGTACCGTAGGCGTGTCCTTTAACCGATTTATGTTAGAACTTATAATATTTCTGGTAAATCCGTAGTAGAAAGCTTCATTTTTGCGGCCAGCAGAAAGTTTACAACAGGCATTACAAACACGAGCAGATGGGCAGACGGAAGGACAGACATGACTGAATCGTTTCAGTATTTGATGCTGATCAAGAATATATGCACTTTGTGGAGTCTCTGAAGTTCCCTTCTGGGCATTGCAAACATTTTGACGGAAAAAATACACATCTTGGCACAAAATGGGCACAAAAATGTGTATATTCTGTAAGTGATTCTAGAATAATTTGCACAAAATCAAAAAATATTGGTTCTACTCATACGATGGTTTGGAATATCGAAATGTAATTTTTTAAAATTTTATTTTTAAGGAAAAGCCGCTGAATATAACAAATTGTTGTACTGAGTACACTAAAATTATGCGGACGTATGCAACACCCAGAAAGGCTTGACATAAACCCATCTTATATTTGTGTGTCCGTCTGTCTATCCGTCCGGAGACGTGATCTAAAGATGCCAACAGGGTCGACCATGCCCAACTATAGCATTCTTATTAGCTAAATGGGGCTTCATTCTTCAAAAACTGTTAAACGAAAAAAAATTCTCTTACATGCGTCCGTCCGTCCTCTTCCGCATCTTTCTCATTCTAATCCTCACCCACATACTCATATGCACCTCTGACACATCTTTCTACATTTTGACAAAATGACTATACTCACATCCCTGGTGGATGGTGCCTGTGAAAACGAAAACCTGTCGTATGGATGCACGCAGTCTGGTAACCCAAATAGCGCATTTTTAATTGAAATATTGAAGTTAATTTTTACCCAACGATCGTATCATTTTTTTTTAATGGAATTTTTACAAATTTATTACACAATTAAAAATAAACAACAGATGAGAAAAATTGCGTCTGTTGCAGCTAACATAACTCTCAGGTATCGCGGTACGAATACATTTGAAAGTAATAATATTTCGTTACAAAAAAAAA